>WAAB01007606.1:61223-81393 GCA_013389865.1 Piaya cayana | reverse complement strand
CGCCCCCCGCCCCCTCCGCGGGGGCTCTGCCCGCCGCCCCCGCCGCGCACCCGCACCCCGGCTCGCTGGGGCAGGCGGCCGACCTGGAGGAGCTTTCGCCCAGCCCGCCGGCGCTGCACGGCCAGGTGCCCTCCTTGGCCCCCATGGACTCGGCCGGCGTCGACTATAACGGCGGCATGGTCAGCCCCAACCTGCTCTACGGCAGGACGTGGTAATCCCGGGACGCGGTAACCCGTGTGTGTGTGTGTGTCCGCCCCGCCCCGCCGGCGCCCCCGCCCGCTGGACCCGGACCCGGCCGGGCGAGGCGCCTGCGGGGACCCCCGACGGCCGCCCGCGGGCCCCCCGCCTCGACCGTTCCGGCGCCCGCCCGCGCCCTCCGGCCTCGCTTCGCGTGTTGTTTAGACTCTGAGGGGTTTGGGAAACTTAAGCCCGAGGGCAGAGCCGCGGCGGGGTGGAGCGTGTGCACCCGCGCGGGCGCCGGGGCTGCGGGAACGGGGCCGCTCGCCCCGCGTCCGTGCGCGACCGCGGCTCCCGGCCCGGAGGAGCCGCCCCGACGGCGCGGGGATGGGGAGGCGAGGGGCGGCCGGGGGCCTCGGGGCTCCGCTCCCGGCTCTCACCGGCCACCGGCATCCGAACCCCCGCCGGTGCGCGTACACCTTACAGACCCATCGAACGCGAACAATAAACCTTCTGAAGTGCAACTTATCTCAGCAGAATTAATTTTATAAGGGTGCCCCTGAAGTGCAATTTCATTATTGTTTGATTGGAGGTAAATTGAATTGTAACTCAAGGTCGAGGAGACATCCTTTTGGAAGGATGGGGAGCGCCTGGAGCGAGGGAATAAAACAATTCCAAGCCAGGCAGCGGCGGAGGGTCTGTTGGCGGAAGAGGTCTGGAACGCCGGTGCTCGGATTTAAGGGGGAAAAAACGTTTTTGTCGTTGTTATTATTATTAATTATTGCTTTAGTGAATGAACGCACGCGGGTGGACGCGGGGCGCATCCCGCGCCGTCGCCGCAGAGGTCCCGGCGCGTCCCTAAACTTGCGAGGATCCGCAGAGCTCACGGAGACCGCAGCGATTCCCGGGCCCGGACGCCGCTTCCCCGCCGGGCGAAGGAGCGGGGATCGGGCCCCGCAGCGGCCGGGACCGCCGGGCTGGAGGAGGAAGGATGGAAAGCGGTGGGACGGATCGGGGCGGCGGGGTTGGTCCCCTCGCCTCTTCCCCGAGGAAATCCAGCACACCGGGAAACGCTGCTTGGGAGTTTCTGGCATTTTTGTCTTTCTTTTAATTTTATTTTTTTTGTTTGTTTGGTTTTACAATAAAAGGAAACGTCGTTCTCCAGCGTTGGCTGCTTCGTTCTCGGTGTGCGTATGGATGCGGTTTGAACTGCTAAAATCCTTTTTTATCCCTTTCCCTCCCAGCCACTAAGAGGATTTCGTTCCACGTCCCCCCCGGCTCTGCCCCGCTTGGGGGGATTCGCTGAATTCCTGCCCCTGCGGGTCTCCCCAACCTCGGGGAGCGGAGCCGCTCCCGGCTGTGCCGTGAAGGAGCGAATCTGGGGTGGAAAAAAAGGATTTCGGCTGCTGCGAGCCCAGGGACAGGCTCCCGGAGCCTTTCCCAAGGGCTAACTCAGGGTCCGGGAAGGGAAACGTTGGGGGAAAATCCCTTTCTCCTCCAGAAAAGGGGAATTTGGAGAGCTGAAGCTCCCGGGTTGGGACCGGCAGGGATCCTTCCCTTCCCCTCCCGGCGGCCGCCGCACCGGGACCACTCCTCGAGGGATGGAGGGACCCACACGGCTCTCCCCTTTTCCACAGTTGCGTTTGCATGGAGCGTTTCTCCCTGCTGGATCCCACGGAGGACAGCTTACAGGATGTGGCTTAGAGCACCCAGGATGGTCCTTGGGAACGGGACGGGTCTGAGGCCGGTGGGGTGAGCGAGCCCCTCGCTCCAATCCTGATAAAGCCACGAGGGAGGCATCAGGCTCAGCTCTGGCTTAGAATAAAACATGTATGCACAGAACAGAGCAGCTCCAGGACTGCCACAGGGATCCTGTCCCCCAGGGCTGGTCCTGCACAAGTCAGGGGCTTTGGGTGTTGAAGAGTAACCAGGCACAGCAGGACCACACGTCTGGGCAGGGGGAGGCACAGGCAGCGGAAGCAAAGAGCCAGTGGAGGGGAGATGCTCCAGTCAGGCCGTGCATCCTATATGATGGTGCAGAGCAACTGAAGCTCCCAACCAAATGCATTGCTCCAAGCACTGCTCTGAGGGTGTGGGGGGCACTGTGTCTACCAGGCTCTGCTTGGGTAACACCAGCTTTTGAGACATGTGGCTGTCAGCCAAGCAGGGAAGAGCTGGGAAAGGTAGAACCTGCAGGGGTAACACCTTCCTGCAGCAGCTCCTCAGAATGTTTATCCGGCCCCATTTTTGTGCCCCTCGCTGTTAAACAGGGGGAGCAAGGGACAAAAGGCCACTTACACCCCAGATTTATCCTTGGGAGCAGCATGTACCTTTCAGGGTGTGAAGATGAGCCCCCCTGCTCCTTCCCCCAGCCTTGCACTCAGCCACCACATTTGCATGAAAATTCACAGTCACTGCTGGTTTTGTTCTGCTCAAAAAGCAAAATTACTTTTTTAAGACCCACATATTTCCCCGGCCAAGAGAGAAGCCCAGTGGTGGGGGGCTGATGGTGTTTCCCAGCTCAAAGCAGGATGGCAACTCTGCATTACAATGAAGGATCCCACTCCACCCTCAATCACTTGAAAATAATGAATCCAGTTTCATGATTTCTTCCTCACAAGGGTACACTGGTCTGGTCTTTTTCCTCATTGCTGGTGATTAAGATCTGGGCCCTCCAAGGAAGGATATGAAAAACCTACTCGCAGGAGCACCATTCCTTGCAACCTTGTCTAGGGGCAACAGCAAAGCTGAGGAGCTTCATTTACAGGATGTGTTATTGATGAAGTCCAAGTGTGGCACAAGGGAAAGATGTTATATTAGCATTAATGATGTTCATTTAACTGGACAGTCATATTATTTTTTTGATTAAACAAAGATTTTTAACTCTAGTGTAAAGGCTGTGTGGAATCACCTTCCCATAAATTAATAGGAATGTGTGCACGCAGGGGTAGACAAAAGATACAAACATGTTGTGGAGGAGGTAGAAGGAAACCACTCAGTGATGCTCAGAATTTCAAAAGCCACTTTATAAAGCAAATAAAAATATTCATTGATTTGGTACACTCACATGAAAAATTCCTAGAAAGAGTGCTAAAAATGAACAGAAACTCTGCACCTCGCAGCTATTTTAAATTATATATCAAAACAGACAAATACACCTTCCGTGCTTATTTATGTTACAATAACAAAGTCAAAACCAGGCACAAGTTGTAAAACTCAAAATGTTTTACTTCAAAGTCCAAAAAAATCTTCCCCCTCAGTCAAGGAAGCAGCATCTGACAAGGACGTGTCTGTGAACGCTGTGCTCCGCAGACTGCCTGCTGTGTCTTCCTCAAGAGTTAATAAAATCCAATTCCTATGCATTCTTTAAAACTCTGTGTTTGTTTTCAGGCTCTTATGTGTGAAGCAAAGGATGGCTGGAGATTGGACTGACAAGCAGACCTAAGCACAGCTTGTATACGTAATAAAGACAAAACAGCACTCCTACATCATGAAATGTCTCACAGGCAAATTAGAAAGTCTAGTTTACTTGGTTTTTTGCAATACGCTATTTCCAAGCGACATTGCCCACCTCATTCTCCAAAATAATCAGTTTTGTAAGAAATGTGTACATTTAAAACAAGTATCATAGTTTAAAAACTACAGGTATGTGTCTTAAGGATTCTTTTTTCCCCCCCGATTAATAAACGAACAAAAAAATCTCCAGACATTTTCTACACTTAAAAAAACCAACCCAAACCCAAGCTAATTCCAGCTGTATCTTCCTGAGGGAGGTGGTAGCGGGTAGGGCCTCCCAGGGCCATATCCCTGCAAACAAACAAAAGGGAGCATTTATTTTTTGGATTAACAACACGGTAAACAAGTTAGATGAGCTTCAGGCGCCATACAAAAATGAAACAATGCATCCTTTCCAGAGAAGGTACCACAAGCAGAGCCGGACATCTCTAACAGCGATTACAGATGCTCTCCTGAAAACACAACTTCCACCAACAGAGAATGGTTCTGTACAGCAACGGCCTCAGCTTCTAGCTGTACTGCAGGAGACGCAACACTTCTAAATTAGAAATAAACTTGCCAAAAGACAGCACTGAGGACAGGTCGATCCCAAGCTGTAATACCCTTGGCAATATCATTTGCTTTCAGCAATGCTGGAAGCAAAAAGGTACAGAATGTTAAAGCCACAAACACACACACAAACGCACCTGAAGGGCAGATTTGAAATGCAAATGTTTAATTCCTAGAGAAATGTGGGGTTTGCAGTATGTACACTTATGCTTTACACAGAGTAACGCTCTAAATGTAATTCTTGTGGACTAACTGAAGCATCAATCTGCCTGTGTGCTGTTAGTAGGGATCAGTCAGGTTTATTTTTTTACAGGAGAAAAATAATCTCCTTCAATTACCACTTTTCTAGTTGTAAGCAATCTCATGCTAAAGAAAGGCAGATATTCTAAAAGATAATAATTTTAAGGAAAAAAAAGTATGTGTTACAGCAGTAGTATTTTTCAGCACTCATTTTCAATCATAGATGAAAGATGCCTAAATCCCACCTTAAAAATCGCTGCAAATCAGATATGATTTTGTATTTAAATTTTGATGAGGCATTCTGGACATCAGTATCTAGTGAAAATCCATCAGAAAATTTCATTAAAAGTCCCCTTGAAACATTTAAAATTATTTCAAAACCTGATACACTGCAGCAACCAGAAAGTTAATTAATTGTGATGTACTAACAAGGGCTATAGGGCTGGCTTTGTTTGTTTCTTACTTAGAGTTTTCTTTGGTGTGTAGGGGAAGAGGGGCTTTCTTTCATTTCTTGAAAAGAAAAATCCATCCTTATGCTGTCTTACAGGGGCTGAGAGGGAAACTGAAGAGAGTGTGAGCGAACCTGTGACAGGAGAAGTTCCCTTTAGCCTGCTTCTGCCAGGCAAGCAAAAACGACTTGCTGAACAGAAACCGATTTGTTACACCCTGGATTTAAAGGGCTCTGAAAGAGTGGGACTGCTTCCACTGCCAGAAGGTTTCTTTGGGTTTGGTTGTAATCAATTACAAAAGGAAACAAGTTGACTACATCCCTTGAAAAACTCTTCCAGCTATATAAATAGCAGCAATCTCTGTACAGAACTTAAATTTAGAGGTCTTGTAAGAGCCATTTATCTGGACATTCAGTTGTGCATTATTAGACTAAAATAAAAATTTCAAACACCTGCAAAATACCATCCAGTTTATTCTTCAGTTTTCTAAAACTGCTGGGACACGCCAACAAACACCCACTACACCAGAGCAACCCATATCCATGACAGTTACATTAATTTTGTAAGCACTCTGCAGGAGCGTGTTTATTAACCTCTTCAGACCACGTTCTGTATGCTGTAAAAAAAGAATTCAGAGGTGAAAGGGACCAAAGATAATTATTTATGCTGCCATGTGTCACCACTTCCACTTGAATTGCTTTTCAAGGCTTTAAAGCTTTGAAATTTACAGGCAGCAATGCTAGATTCAGTTATTGGTTTTGCACCCTAAACCCTTTAAGGTAGCTTCTAATTTTACTCTAGTGCTGTCAAGCCCGAGGAAATAATTACATCTGAAGTTAATATAAAAATATCAACAAAAATGGTATGAGAAAAGGCAACAAAAATCTAAAAGGAGATAAAAAACAGTTGGAAAGCAATACAATTGCAAAGGAAATTTTTTAAGGAAGCAAATTTACCTGAGCTGCAAGTTGTGTCCTTCATAACCACCATGTATGTGAATACAAATAAAAATGTTGTCACTGTCCGGTTTTAACTTTAATGATCCAGCAGACATAAAACATGCTAGCGACAGGTGAACTGAGTTTTGGGTAAGCCTACAATATTGTCAAATGACAATTTGCCTCCTACTTCATCATTCAGGTGGCAAAGAGCTGGAGTTCGGCAAGGACAGAGGTTTTCTGTCACAGCCCATGATGCTCTGAGACCCCACAGTTAAGAGATAACTTTCCAAATGTGAACAGGGGATGGCCTCCCACTTCTGGAAGACAATTCCTGTTCATCTTTGTGATTTCAGTTGTAGCTGTTACATATGAAGATTTAAGGGTGGGAATAAACTAGTTTAAGCACCAATTCCTTCTGCAAGTTTACTGACCTACACTGCCCAGGACAGAGGAGAGCAAAGCATGGCATAGCAGACAGACTTTTTTCAAGTATCTATTTCCCAGCCCTAATTAACTACAACTCAGATTCCACAAGCACCAAAATCCTCTGCGGATTTTGTTACGTTATTGCAGCAGCCCCTGTTATAGATTGCTACAATTATGCATTCATTCTCTAGTCTCCAGTATTTTAGGTAAACTTGTGTAACACAAAATGAAATGTTTTTGAAAACTGATCTATAAATACACCTCATCCAAATTTTAAATATCCTTAAAAAACACTGGGGACTCGCTGTGCAGCACAGTCAGGACTCCAGCCCCACTGTTTCCTCATAAAGCCTAAGGTAATCATAACCCACACTGTCTAGTTTTACTTATAGCCAAAAACAGTCCTGGAAGGATTATTACTGTTAAGGCCTCCACACTATACTTGGAGTAAGGGTCCACAGTGGCACACTTGCCTCTGTTTTCCCCCTGTTTCTTGCTGCAACGCCAATTGAATGAGCTAAAGACAATTCTTACTCCAGTCTTAAAAGCCTCTTCTACACTAAAAATGCAGGGTATGAGTTGGGGCGAGAGAGACAGGAGTCTCACTGCTGCTAACAAGAGTCCAGTTAAACAAGAGTTTCAGAGTTGGGAGCACTGGGGCAGACTGCTCCCTGGCTATAGATCTTTTCAGCAGCACCATGTAATCCTGCTGTCGGCAGACAATGCTGAGAGTGGTATTAGCAGCTCACAGGCTGTTTCTGCTGGGCTTCGGTCCTGACAAGCTGAACCAGACCAAGAAGCACGCTGCACTCTGCAAAAAGCTTCCCCAGCAAAGGCCAAACACTCTACTCTAATAAACGTAAGTTGATGGTACGTATTTCTATTGTATTAGTTTCCTCAAAGCCCCCACAACATAATAACGATACGGTGAAAATGCGGTTGTGATAAAGGGCTATCTGAGTTTCCCAATCAAAACAGAAAGGAAAATATGAAACAGATAAAGGATCTGAGGAGTGATTAAAAAAAAGCTATAAACACAATTTTTTGCATATGCTATATAACATTACAATTTAAATGGATTGTACCTGCAGTCCCTGCTGTTTAAGTAAAGGAGATCGGGACACTACAGGACAGAAGTCACATCTATGTGAAAACAACTGCATGCGGCCAACAGCACAGAAAAACAGTCCCAGAAATCAAACACCAAATTGGACTCTGTGTGCTGTACCATGTAATGCAAATGTTTGCGCACTGGGAAGACAGACATATTGGGAAGAAGAAAAGAAAAATGATGTGCGTACATGAAAGTGACTTGAGCACGTTTGTGAGAGGTAGCTGAACCAGATCCTAACAGAAGGCAAATTTCAGTTTGCACCTTAGTTCCCATACAAAGATTGGGAAACAGTACTGTTACAAAGCAGCTGAGCACTCTTCCTCCTCTTTCCCATTACTGGCCAGTAACCTTCTCACAGCTGAGTAACAATTCTGACTTACCAAAACAGAACTTGAAGTTTAATACAGATATCCAAATTTTCTTTTAAACTAATACATAGTGTTGTAAATACTCAAAAGATTATAAGCAGATTATGTTTTTACTGGAAACACACACACACACAAATCACATAAGCGAAAATCATCTGCTGTTTTCAAGAAGCATTTTCATAAACTAATGACAAAGTCATCTATAATTTTGGATGAGGTTTTCCTATAATATTCACTTGTTTTCATTAAACCACACAAAGCTGTTTTCACATATACTTTCACAGATGTTTATTTCTCTATCTAGTGGAATCCAGCATTTGCATCTAAGCAGTTTTTCACTTAAGAGAAAGGCAATAAACATTCCAAGGGAAAAATTAATGAAGCTGTAAGAATTAACATTTTAAACATACCGGGGAGAAGCCCTTCTACCCCCAAAATGTGTAGCTGATAAATTTCCTTATGCACAATGATGACTCTGGGCTAAACACTTGCCTTCAGATTATGTCTTCTCAGGCTGCACGAAGTATGTGACTTGGTAGTGCGTTTGATCTACTTTTAATGAAAAGCACTGGTAGCACAATCATGGCGTGGGCCTTTTGCCAGAGGACACACAGAGGGGTTGAACAAGGCCAGGAAGCTTACCTGTCAGTGCTTTTACTGGCGACACACTGACTAGCCTAAAACCAGTTTAGGAATGCCTAGCTAGTCTACATTCACTCTCCACAGACACATGAAGAAAGCCTTACACAGGAGAACAAAACATGCAAAATAGGGCAGCGTTTTCATACCTGTCTTCCCCTGTCCATCCGATCTTCAGGTCTCTGTGGGTAACCCATTGGTCCGCCCAGCCCTTGGAATTGATTTGGCTGGTACTGATTTTGGGATTGCAGCATTCGGTTCCAGGCAAGAAGAGGAGCAGCCCCAGCAGTTCTGTATAAAGAAAAACCAGGTTGCAGTAGCATGAATTCTGCTCCTACAGAGAGTTTCATGCCACAAAATCCACATTTCTATAGATTCATAACATAAACAATTTGATTTGCCTCAAAGTTAAACACTGCCAGGGTCCAGTTATGCTTGCACTGGCATCGCAGATGGCCCGGTTGCTAGAAAGAAATAGGAGGGAAAAAACAATCTTTCAAGATTCTCTTTTCAGAAGATATTTGATTATTGCTTACTGCCTCACCACAGCTCAAAAGCTACAGAACCAGGTACTACCACATGCAGCAGATTCAATTTTACAGATTGGATCTTTCAAATTCCTTGAAAAGATTCTGACCATTTTCATTTTAGGGGCAAATCTGCCAGTTCATCCACACTGATCTTGAACATACATTAAAACCCAGATATCACCAAGTTAGCTAATCGTAACACACCATCCAAAGGGTAAACATGTGCGATACAGGAGAATAAGGCTTTCTTTTCTAAATGTCCAGACTCTTTCTGGGAGTCCATTCTTTCTAGTTAATTGCAGGTTGCAAATGAATTCTTACTGCGAGTATTCTGAATCTAGGGTAGGGGCCTTGGCTGCTTTTTCCCATCCATTATTCTGCTCAATATGTCAGAAGGTCTGATCGGGAAGAAACCTTTTCAAGTTCTATTGATGCTGTTTTCAATTGACCACGGTGACCTAGCAACATAAGCACTAATTGGCATGGACTGACTGACATTTGGTATACAGTTTATATGGGAACGCAAATTCAACATCCATTATAATCTAGTTTACTATCCTAGATTACTAACAGCAAGAAATGTTTTAATTGCCTTCAAGTACCTATTCTAATATTACAATTATAGAGCAACAGGTATAATACATCAAATCATTGTTTGATTAAAAAAATTTAGAAAAATGATATAGCCACAGTCCTTAAAGCTGGGCATAGGCAAGGGTATGATTCCTTACAGAATTCATATCGCTTATGTTTTGTGGCATAATACATTGTCATAAAGGAAAAACATTAGCTAGTTGAGGCAGTTAATCTTTTCTGACCCCTGTTTAAGAGAGTCAGTTGAACGATCTGTGGTCAGCCTGCTGGGAGATAGGAATAGCAGAGAGCATGAGCACTGCATGTCATATTTACCTGCTGCACTGAAAGCTACTCTGTAGGTCTTCAAAGAGCCTCTGCCTAGATTTGCTGGATTAAATTGGCAGGACTTCAGCCCTGGAGGAGCAGCCCTACCCTAGAGGCTGATCTATTCTCCCCAATGCACATGTAGTTCAGGGAAAAGGTATGGATTTCATGACCAAGAGAGCATTCACAGACAACAGTACAATGCTGGGCAAGCTGAGCTTTGAGCAACTGAGGAAGCTATGCTGAGAGAGGAAGGACTTTTAAACACACATTTTACCAGCTGGAACAGAAGTAAGGTTGGAACCAAGACAGGTAAACATAAGATTAAAATGAATGAGAACAGGCATTTTGGACATGAAGGCTTACTGCTTTTGGATGCAAGCTGCTTTTGGTTTCACACTAAAGCCTGCAAGACAGCTGCTCCACCTGGTCAGATTAAGACCTGTCTGAATTATACAAAGGCAAGAGAAGCTCCTAACCATCTCCAGAAATGAAATAATTTGATTCCTGTTTAAAAAGTATGAGTCTTATCTGGTAAATACACAATTGGTAAATATGACATACAAAATGTGCTAAAAATTAACACGTATAAAAGCTAAGTGGTAATACCAATCTGTGGAGCTTTACTTTTAGCTTCAGAGGTATGTTCAGAAATGCAGTGATACCCAAATCATTCATTGTAAAGAACAACACTGTAGTTAATGTTAATAGTACATTACACTTCCAGAGACTAAACACCCAAATCAGTATTTTAAGTATGATGCTCCTTTTGATTATGTATTCTGAGTACCCACTTCCCCTCTGCCCTGTATTGCTAGAAAACAGCAGACTCTCCAGGAAGGATACATTGCTCAGCCTTAAGAAAAACTACAGGGAATTACCCCAGCTCTAAGGCTTTCATCAGCAGTCACTCAGTCCCTACAACTTTCTCAGTGTGCTTGTGACAAACACCTCCAGCAACTAATGATCACTGACGAACACCTGCTATGTGCCTGGAATGGGAAAATACATCACAAATTTCACTGCATATCAATATGTATTTGGCACAGATTATGAGTTTTTTATTTTAATAAAGTGCTGCTTAGAGCAAGCTTGGGATATTTAACGAATGAAACATGTTAACACCAATACCATTATTATGTTGGGGCATTTCTGCTTTGAGGTAGAATCAGTAATTTTCAGTTAGAAACACTACATATTCTAGAAGATAAACCTAGTAGGAAAAAAAAAGTTGCAATGTATTTTCTGATTTAAAAGCTAAAAAAGCAGTTTACACTGTTTCGCTGTTCTTAATTCACAGAACTATCTACTATTTTTAAAAAAAACCAATATTTTAGGTTTTAATCTAGTAAACACAAACCAGGAAATTACAGTACTCGCAACACTCAACTTCATGTTCATCCAGCAGATGTATTAACTGGTGATTCAAATTACCTGAGGGTGGAGATTTCTGCACAGCAAAGCTGTGCATCATGGGTAACAAAAGATTTGTTACACTTGAAATACCACATGAGTTCATGCTGGCAGTTACTCAAATGCACTATCCAGAGTTATGTCAACTTATGATTAAACAAGCACATATATACGGGATAGCTAAAATATAACTCCAGAAAGCTTTATACAGTAAAATAGTTCTGTGTTAAAAACTCAGCCTGCTTGGAAATCCCTTCTATGAGCAGGTTAAGCAAAAGGATTTTACTTCACCAGATTACAAATTCCCATCAGCCAGGAAACCTCATAGCAAATAAATACACAACCTCTGAGGTGTATCAGGTCACCAGCACAGAAGGAGAGAGCATGAAATAATCTTTGGGAGTCTACAGTAGTGCCACCCAGTCAGGCCAGAGCCTGAACAAGACACACTGAAAGGTTTCCTGGTCAACAGCAGCTCCCCAATTTTGTTTTACATGCTGCATACTGAAGTGCACCACTAAATTTAAAAATAAGAAATATTATGCAGTAGACAAGATTATCTGGATTATGAAGAAGCAGCTTTACACTACTGTTTTGTTTGTTGGTTTTTTTTTTCCACTCAGGCCTGTGAAGCAAGAGCTAGTTTGGCCCCAGGACTTTATTCCTGAAATAATATAAAAAGGCTCAAATCTTTCCCAGCAGGCACACGGCTCCTTGCTTATCCTTTGCTTGATGTCACAAATCAAGGATATTGTAGCCTCCTGCCAACCCACTTCATCTGAAAAGGGCTGGCCTCTCCCTCAATTACTTTCTTCTTGGAAGCAAAGGTGGCTGAAACCAGAAATTCTTTGACACTCTCCCTGACAGCACCTTGTTACTCCTGGAGCACCTGAAGCTGCAGCAGCAACCAAGGACAGCCTTGAGAGTAGCAGTGCGGGAACAGCAACCTTGCAGCAGGCCTGGCAGCTCCCAGGAAATTAACTGTGAAATTGAAAACCTCTTGAAGGAGGGCAAGGGGGCAGAGGGGGGCAGTCAGTTCAGCAAGTTCAGCCATTTTTCCCTACACCAAGCCTATCCGTCTTTGTTTCTGTCAATTAAATCTCCAGGTTTATACTTGGTACAGCAACTAATTCAACATCAGCCCCAAGCATCTGTTGGAATACTTTCCTTCCCCAAATCAAACACCTTCCGGGAATGCAGCAGAATTACTCAACCCCAGCATCAAAACTTGCAAGTTAGTATTCTCATAAACCATTGGGGTATAACAAAGCATCAGGAAGGGAAAGCATTGTAAATACACTATTCTCACTCAAAAGCTAGACTGGCATTCTCCATGCTCCTCTAAAGTTTATTTTCTAGGTGATGATGATGCATCTTGAATTTAAAGTCACCTCAGGGTACACCAGATTCCTCAAGTTTGGGAACTGAACGGTGAGGTCAACACTGCAACACTAGAAGCACACTGGACAGGTTGGAAGATCAAGTCACAAACATCATCTGTCTGCAAAAATGCTTTGAAGTACCCAGGCAGCCTGCAGTCACTTCTAAAAATACCAGCACAAACCAAGCACAGTAACCTTACAACACGATTCTGATAAGAGAGTCTTTTATTACAGTTGTGATAAAAACGTGTATTTCAAAAGAGAAACCAATAGAACTTCTGGTTAAAAGAAGTTATTCATTTGTGACTTTAGAAACTCTTGCACTTTGTAAAAATAAACAGCCTGGTAAATTAACAAAAGTATAGCATTATAAAAGTAATGACAAATTACAGACCTGTCAGAGTATTTTACAAAATGGTGCTATATAAATTGGATTTAATTAAGGTGTGGGAATAGCAGCTCTCATGGACAAAGTAATATTGAAGTTTTCAGTGCAAGATTCATTTATAATGCAATATTCCACATAGATATGGCACAGGACAAGGGAGCTAGACTTATTTCAATAGGGATCAAAATGGTTGCCATGGAAAGCATGACTGCAAAGAGCTCAGCAGATTCTCCCAAAGCTGGTATTTTCAATGGTTAACATTTGCAAACAAAACCCAGAAAAAAATAAGACGAAGTTGTGCCTCACAGCAGAAACTTCAAAGATTTCACATACACTGTCATCCCTCCATAAATATAAATAAAGATAATTATTCATAGCTTTCTCAGGTATGCTGCGTTTATAAAGCCCATCTGACTTAAGGACATACAACCTATCAATGAAGGAACGCATGTAAAACATCCCTTATTATCAAACCATGTCACATTCTTTCTATTCGATGGCACTTATTGGACTGCAGATTCCATAATCCTTCCCTGAGTCCCTTCTGCATTTAATTCAGTTCAGTCTTAAGTAGTTAAAGAAACTGTTTTCAGTGGCAACTAATAACTACTGACCTACAGTGACACTGCCCTACAATAGGCTTGTCAGGCCTGAAAAACTTGTACCAAAGAAGCTGATTAGGACTTCAAGAGGTTTGTAGCAAGAATCAATGGCTGGTCTGTACTAATGCTGCGGTTGCAGCACAGAAATGATAAAAGTGGAACACCATTAGTTATGCCTCATTAAGCTCCACAGCCCTCCTAAAAAGAAATTTGTTTAGCCTGTCCAAAAATCTAATGCAGTTTTAAGCTCTCTGTGTTCAATTTCACAGTATTTCAAAAGCTTCAATAAGATAAAGGCCAAAGAACCAAGAACGGTACCAAAGCACCAACAGTAAAGTTAATTTTGAAGTCTGAGTTTTAATGGAAAGCAGTTTTGCCTTCTTTTTAAGAACAAAGTACCCAGGCCTTTTTAAAAGGATGAACATCATATAGTGCACTCACAAAATATAAATAAATAAATAAATCATGAACATTAGCTAACTTAAACCTGCTGTACAGAATGATTTAATTAAATTTCAACCAAGTCTAAACCAAGAGGAAGTAAAATTTGTGAAGCCTGGCAAAACCAAGCACATCCTCCTGGTGAGATTTCAAAAAAAAATTCAACCCCTCCTGCCTTACCTTTGTGGTGTCGTCTGAAACAAGGGTGTAGGACCTCGCCAAGACTCCTGGGGTCTAAGATCTAGAGTGTAAAACAAATAGTTAAAATAAATTGAGTACACTTAAACTGTGCTCTACTTACTCTTACAGACACCTGAGAACTTGCCTTATGAAGTCAAACGGAAAATCTCAAACTGGTTACACTACCACATAGTTGCCTGTTATTGCTGATTTTGATAAAGCCCTTATGCCTATCACTGAAAAGCTTTGTATTAATTAATAAAAGGTAACTTTTTTATTTTATCATGTCCAATAAGCTTCAAGTTATAAGAACAAATTTTAATTACTATACTTGCCACATGCATCTTCTCTTGAATTTTTAAAAATGCAAACCCATGTCTGTTAGAGTAACAACTGAAGGCTTCACTTAAACGTTTATATTTCTTGAAAGTGCATTCACCACTACACTACATGACAAAACAGACACATATACACATGTACATTGCTGTATCATCACAACACATCACATTTGTGAGCAAAAATGATTATTACTCAAAATATGTGCGAGTCTTCCTCCAATTAGGTCTTTATTCTACAAAGCAAACTGAAAGACTGACCAGAGCACATAATAAAGAGAACAGTTCCACTTTATTAATGTTTAAAAAAATATATATATAAAATATTTAGGATATATTTAAAGTATTTAAATGCTAACTTAGGCAATGATAATATAATATTAAAAATCTATTAATGAACTCTCAGATAATGTTATCAAACTGAATCAAATCTTTTTGGGTAAAAAACCCACTTTTCCAGAGACCCAACACTGCAGTTATAAGAAGTTGCAGTCAAAGAGACCACCCACTTCTCAATTATTTCTTCTACCCAAACTAACTCTTTACAAAGACGTAATAGTAACAACATTGCTTTAACAGGACATGCAATTAAATGGTTGTTGTTCTTCTAAATAAACTGGTCAGTAAACAGGATAAAAGAAACAGCTAATCAATGGCTCCCTGGTCAGCCCACAACACTCAAATTGTGCATCAATCAAAAGCCTCAGTTTCAGTGACACCTTTGATTATTTTCAATGGCGTTTAAGTGTGACCTAATTTCAACAGGTGGTTCTAGAAGTTGTCTAATGGACACACTGAGATGGGATAGTAACGTCTTGTTTAAACTGCCAATATTCAAGCACACTAAGCTTTGCAGTAAGGAAGCAAAAAAACCCAACTAAAAGTAAAAAGTTGTGCCTCTGTCCTCACTCTGGCTGAATGGTTTGCAGGCTGTAATGGTCTAACCTGGACAGAAAGCTTTCACAGCAGCACTCGAGTGTGCAGGGTAGGGTGTGGGCTGCCCTCATGGAAAATAACATCATTTCATCAGGGGAAACAAATTCTGATTCCCAGCTGCCCTGCTGTTCCTGCCTGGGCCTCATCCTGGAAGAGCTAATTCAGCCCAGCAACAGCCGAGCTGGGGAGGGGCTGCATTTTATTTAGTTATTAAGCATTACATGTGTACAAACAAACATCCCCAACCAATATATATATTTCCATCTATCTCTCTCTTTTTATATCTCTGTATATCTCCCTCTCTTTATGTATGTACATACATACAGACATATGTGCTGTTATCAACTGATGCTTATGATCAGGTTTTACACTGATCAGCTGATGAATTACAGGTACTTTTACATGCGTAAACAGGCTGTACTAACATGATGCTTTAGTGATGCCGTGTTTGCTTTTGAATACAAAATTAGTGCAACAAAAGAAAACCCAGGCCCATTATGCTGTCTTCGGCTACTTTAGGCGAAACAAACAATTAAATCACAATGTTAAATAGAAACATAAAAAAAGAAGTACAAAGATGAATTTATTAAAACAAAACAAAAAAATATGGTGACGCCCAAGATTGCCAGTATTTTTAATCAAAAAATATCCTAAGATGTTATTTCTAATTACTTCCAAGTTTCACAGACACCAGCACCTCAGAAATACATGCAATAGAGGAGAAATGAGTTCAGCTAAAAATGTTTTCAGATGCACAACACCCCTCTACCTGTAGTTACAAAAGCCTGTAGTTCTTCACCTGCAGCACCAGGATGAGGGCTAGGTTTTGGCTCTGTCACCACAGACAGACCTGCAGATGTCCTAGGCCTGGCTCCCTTTATTTGCTTGCTGGGAGACACACACTTCCAGGAAAAAAAACAAAACCGAACAAAACCAAAAAACTCTATTCCACAAAGAATAATGGCCATGTTTCCCCTACCCTTCTCCTCTGCACAGGCTGAGCTAGGCAGGACCCCCAGGTATCTGGACAATTACTCAGACTAATACATTCTCTCCCTCCCTGACCCTCTCTGGTGAGAACTTCACATTTTAATTGAAATTTACTAACATGTCTTCCATTCCACTGCCAGGGTCAAATGGTGCTGTAGTGAGAAACCCAGTGAGATGATGCTGGACTTGTCCTGGTACAGTGGTTCCCATTCATACAGAGTTTCTTAAAAACCTTTGTCCTATTTAATCACTTTCTTTACATATGAAAAATAATGTAACCATATCTTTCTGCAGATCTAGGAAACACCTTAAGAAAGAGTTTAATGAAATCATCGCAAAAACATTTAAAGCCACCTTATTGCTATTCATTTGTATGGCTTCAACAGAGAAAAATCTTTGAGGGAAAAAGCTTGGTGCAGTGAATTGTACTTCAAAATGGCACAAAATTGGAGAAGAAATGTCAATTAATATTTTCTTTAGTCCTCAAAACTTAGTCATTTCCTAGAGCTATAAGGCCAGATAAACTGTCTTCTCTAGCAGCTCCTCAAGTAACAATTTACCTAATCAGTGCAGCAATCAAAGACAAGATTTTGTGTTTACTGATTGCACTAATCAAAATCAGTTTTCAAATGCAGCTAATTGACAAGTTTACTGACTGAAATGAAAGTCATAAATCAGATACCCTATGCTGCAGAAGCCAAATATGCCATTCACAGAATACTGCCATGCTGCACTTGACTCCCCACGTTATCAGCACAGACAATTATTCATCAACTGAAAATTGGCACATCGAAGTCAAATCAGAGAACAACAGTAAGGAACACCCACAGCAGGCTCTTGAGGAAGAGATGGCTCTTCGGTTGACCGCATTGCCCTTCTAGAGTCTAATTTTACTTCATCATACATATAAAAAAATAATACATAAAATGAAAAGTTGTTCTGTATCAATTCCACAAAATGTGGGTATTTTAACCACATCCTCTGTTGTTTTTCAGGAACCTGTGAGTTCTGGATGTTTCTTAAAACAACCATGCCACAGCACAGAGCTGTTCTCTCACAATTACACAGCTGATGAATGCAACTGACAAGGGGTAACATGCACCAATTCTGGCCACAATTTCCATCAGGGCAAACGCAGTGTCCACGTGGATTGATTTTGTTCAATAAGATGACCACCACCTACCTAATCCATAATTGAGGATGTTTTATAGTTTTGTGGCATGGTCCCCATTTGAAAAAGCATCCTTCAGTGTGAACATCCTAAAGACTGATCTCAGCAGAAATTCTGGGCTATGACACTTGAAACTATTTTAACAAGGGTTTAAGCAAGTCTGACTACCTGGCATTGATAGTTCCAGGTGGCCAGGGCAAGGCCCTGACCCACCAGTCAGGCAGGAGGATGCATTTCTGTAACTTCTTCCAGGAAGCAAGCATATCGCTCATGCTGTTTAACCTAGTCCATCCCACTTACTGGGACATCTCTCCTTGCACCTCAGTTAAATAAGGAGGCACTGAAAAAAGATGATCTCCAAATATTAAGTCAACCACTGCTGTAATTAGTTGTAAAGATTTCTCATTGCAGTCAGTTTATATCAGAAGTCAATTAGAGTTTAAGACTAATCTTCTAGGACAGCTTGGTATCACTATCAGAAGAGGAGAAACACAACAAAACTAACTGACAAAGAGAGCATTTGTAGCATGTTGCGCTGCCGTCTCCCATGAAAACAGAGTGTGCCAGGAACCAGCTTCTCGACTCCAGGATGAAGAGCCCCGCAGATCAACGGCAGGCACACAACCCCTGCTTTGTGAAAAAGCCTTTTGTGATGACTGCCAGTGGCGTGTGAGGCCACGCACCGCAATGGCAGCTGGAGGAACCACCAGGTTGACCTGGCACCTCTTTTTGCTGCACAAAAATCACAAGATCAACCTCCGCCTAATGGGAAAGGAAAAAAAGAAAAGGAAAACTGAAAGGAATAAACTCCTAAACCCTGCCAGGCACACCTGCAGAACAGCAACTGGGGACGCCTAAAGCAATTTAAGGTTGAAGAAGGACACATACGAGGGGAGGAAGGGACATGTGAAAGAAAACCACCAGAGAGTTTTTCCTGAGGCCAACATACAGACTGGGATTTTGTATCAATCAGTAGATTCAAGCCTCCTCAATTTGAAAGAACGATGGCACTGGGGCGTATTTGCATCTGGAGTGCCTCCTATACAACACAAGGTGCTCAGATGCCACGAGGACAAGAGCTTCCCAAGTACCTAATTGGCAAGATAGCTCCACATATGTAAGGCAGGGAAAACTGCTTAGCAATAATTATTTTCCACAAAGCAACAAGACTTAAGCTTCAGAATACTTGAATACTTGAGCAGGAGCATAGGGGCTGATGGGCTAACAATTACTTTCTTTCACCCCAAAATCACGTAGATTTTCTCTTCTTGGAGACTGATACAGATATGCGATGCCTGTCTGGTAGTTCTTCCTTCCTATTCTCCACACTGTTGTTTTTAGATCATATTTCTTGTTTGTTTATAAAAACCACTTGCAGTCCTTTTAATCAAAGTTAATAGCTCCAGGCACTCACATTCAGTCAGTCTCTCCACTTAAACTAACCTGATTCCTCGCAAAAGAAAGCTTCTGCATCCACTGCTCAACTACACTTCATCTACTTTGGGACTGGATAATAAGTTTAATTCATAGTGGCCACTGATGTTATTTATCTGCTGTTTCACATACAGCAGAAATGCAAGTCAAGTACAAAAATGCTGACAGCTTCACTATGCAGTAATCTGGCCTTCTATATGTGACAAAATGTTGGAGTTCAAACTTTATCTGTGTCAGCTATTTGAACTTCAAACACACACATAATTCAATACCGCAAGAATTCAGCTGAATAGTGAGAACTTACTTTAAAGCAACTTTAGGTAGTTTAGACATGTTTCCTCCCTTCTCAATCCCAGCATTACAGCTCCAGAAAAACAGTTTCTGATCACAGATGAAGAGACAGGACTCTTAACTGGCATCCTTTATGGGAGCCCTACACACAGAAAATCCCTTCCTAGGATGATGAAGTCCACTTTAGATCACACAGAATTTATATTACCACTTGTTCATCCAGCCAACAGTAGTGGCATCTCTGACCTCCCGACCATCTCCTGCGTCCTCTTTGCCAGAAGTTGCCACACCTACCACAGGCAGGACAAGCCAATACAGGACTGTGGATTAGCAATTCTAGGTCAGCCTGTTATCTCAGCACCAGCCACAGCTCTTCTGTCATTCCTACAGCCTCTCCTCATCTGCCACCATGCTTTCTGCATTAATGATTTTTTGTGTCCAGCACCCTCCTCTTCAGACACAAAGCATCAAATTTCTACCAAGTTTGCTGGTAATACTGGGATTCAGTCAGTGAATATATTCTAGATAATGGATATTAGGAACCTTTAGTAGACATAATGCTATTTTTCCTATTACATTTGAATACTGGGGGTAGTATTCAAAAGGAGATCCCCCTTAAGAGTCACATAATTACATTTAAAGACATTTCAGTACAGCAGTTCCAAAAAGGACCAGCAACAGAGAAGAGCAACACAAGGTTAATCACTCTGCTTCCTAGTCTCCGAACAGGTAAAAAAAAAGTAGAATCACAGAATCAC
>WAAB01007606.1:20906-61080 GCA_013389865.1 Piaya cayana | reverse complement strand
AGGCCTGTTCTCCAGCCCCTTCACCAGTTTCATTGCTCTTCTCTGGACACGCTTAGAAGTTTCTAAGTAGTTTTAGACTTTTTGGAAAGGCTACCAACTCACACAAGATAGACAGTCAGAGAAGGCAATCACACTCATTTCAAATTGTGACTTGACATTTAACTCAGTCAAAGCAAAACAATTATGTGAATTAACTCAAACAACACAACATCCTTCCCCCCCAAATTGATCATAATTAAACAAAAGCTAAAAGTAACGGACAATTTAAAATATTTTTTTATCTGGTGCATTTTCATTTATTTTCTAGGATTACATTCACATTCTGAACAAGGGCAAGTTTAACTGGTTGGGTTCATGGCCCATTGACACAACACAACGAACTCAGAAAGGTAGAAAGCAGAACTCACTTGACAACAGTTTAGGAATCTGTTGCTGTGGACTCATTAGCGGCCTGGCATATGGGGCGCCGTAAGTTCCAAGAGGTACTGCGTTGGGATACATTCCTGGCATCCCTCTTTCCCTTGGCATCGTATGGCTATTATGTGTAAGAAATGGAAAGGAAAAAAAGAATAAGATTTAGATATCAGGAAGAAATTCCTCATAATGAGGGTGGTGAGGCACTGGCACAGAGTGCCCAGAGAAGTTGTGGATGCCCCAACCCTGGAGGTGTTCAAAGCCAGGTCAGATGAGGCTTTAAGCAGCCTGGTCTAGTAGGAGGTGTCCCTGTCCGTGGCAGAGGAGTTGGAACTGGATGATCTTTAAGGTCCCTTCCAACCCAAACCAGTCTATGACTCTATGATTCCCACTGTACTTTCTGCATTTCAAGCAAATATCCACGAAACAAGTTTAAAAAAAAGTAAAACAGCAGGATAGCTACTCAGAAACATTTAGTGGAAACAAAAAAGCCCCAAATCATGATGATACAGGGCATTACCACAAAATCACTGTAACATACAGTTTTCATCAGTAATGATTTTAAATATCACATTCCAAAGTTACCGATATGGAACAGCAGCATCTAATCTCTGAGAGACCACCCCTACCCGCCTTGTCTTTCTTTTTTTAATTTAAAAAAGCAATACAGGAGTAAAGTAATCTCAAAGCAAGGCAGTCAATAACAATGCCACCAGTCTTACCCTAACGTTCTAAATGCTGACTGGTCCAAATGGACTGGTTTTCTGTCTCGGTTAAAACCAAGCTGCGGTCTCCAAGGCCTACCATCGTTGTTGGTTTTTTCCCAGTCTCCTGGCTTCAGGACGGGAGCAGGTTTCCTTAATGTTAAAAATAGTTCCATAAATATTTATCAGAGCAAATTCCCAGATCAATAAATGAAAATGGAGATATTTTAAAACCGACAAATTATACTTACTTTGCGCCAGGTAACACTACAGCCTTGAAAACAAAGTCTTCATCAAATTGTGGATCTTTGAAAGAGATACTAGGAGAAAGTATTTGAGGATTAGGTTTATCTGATAAGACAAGCAAGGTGAAAAAGTAATTGCTGCATTATTAACAGTGATATAGACAGGAGAAAAGATAATATTCAAAAAGACATAACTCAAATTGCATAGTGCATTTCTTGCACATGGATATATTGACTAGGGTGGAGTTGGATTTCTCAAATGTAACCTTTTTCCTTCCCTGTACCAAGAACCAGTTAAAAAGAAAGTTAAATGTCCATAAAACAGTCGGTCCTACACATGCTCATGAAAAGTACCTTCTGCAGACCCTTGAGCACAAATCCTTTAGTGAAAGCACTGATTAAGTTCAAAAGCTACCGCAGTACAAATGGGAAGGGTATCGGCTTGCTACACAGTTTAGTCAAAAGCATACAAAACTTAGATTGCTGGGGCAAGGGAGTTTTTATCCTGAAAGGCAGCTTTGCAGTTGAGTGCATTCCCACAGAGGGATATGCACCTACTTGCAGTGACAACTTGCAGACACTATGTTTTGAGCTGTGTAGTATTAGACAAACCAAATAGTAACAGAAAGCTTAATTTCTGCTGGTACAATGCATTGTATAGCAGTGTGAGGTTCCTCTAGGAATATTCATCCACATTCCATGCAATTCCAATCTCCTAGTGCAAGTATCCAGGCCTCAGGTAGGTCTCACTAGGGACTTATTTGAAGTACACAGCACTAACCTGCTCCCCGTCCTCTCATTATCTACCATTTTATATAGAAGAATGCTTGGGATGCCAAGAAAGATAAAAGCAAAGAGCTAAGCAGAATAATCTCACTTATTCAGATGAAATACGTCTGGTTTTCAGCACCGAGAATGAACGAGACTTGAAGGAAAGAGAATAATGGTCCCTTGGAAAATTCAGTCAAAGTCCAAGAACTGAAGAGCAGGACCATGACTGCTCATATCATTGCAAAGGACAGGAAGAAAAATCTTTGCAATACAGGAAGGGACAGAAACGTAAAACAATTCAAACCTCCTGACAGTGGCAGATGGAAAGCCAGAAACTACCTTTAACTCATCACTCAAAGTAACTAAATCCCCATTTAAGAACATTCTTTTTACAATATCCTGACAAGCCACAACTTAACATTCCTTACTGCCTGTAGATAGTTGTTCTAGTTGAACCAGGTTATGACTCCTTGGAGGGAAAAAAAAAAAAATCACACAGACTGCAAGTGATTTTCAGTGTATCGAGTATCTTACATGGCTCAAGAAGTGAGAAGTTATGGGCTCCAGCATTATTATACTGTGCCAAATTAAGCAAGAATGACATGCAACACACTACGTCTACAGAAATCTGTCGTGAAGTGCAAGAGTAATAAAAGCACAAGATTTATTTTTGGAAATTTTACATCATTTTTTTCATTCATTATGAAGTTTCTTATCCCAAACATCACATTCAGGAAAAGTTAATGTTACTTCTTAAAGATATGAAGCTTATATTCCCAGGCATCCTTTGGGAACTGCTAAAAAAAAAAAAAAAAGGATAAAAAACCCAAGAGGAAATAATCAAGAGCTGGAAGGCTACATCCTATCAATACCCAATTTTGTCACAAAGGCTTCCTCTCATGAACGTTTACTTTTCTTTCACTTAAAAGTCTTGATACAGACCATCAAGTTCCACAGGTGATGTTCTTTGCTTGCCAAAGACCCAGAAGTCCCACCAGAGAGCAGGCAAAAAAGCAGGATAGATGAGGAATTTCTGAATGGAAGAAGCATGCTGGGTTTGATGCACTGAGAAATGACCATTCTGGACATCTCTGTAGGACATGTCACTCACTATGTGCTATGCTTAACCACCCTAATATAAGCCTGCTGTGTTACAACACAGTGTCTTGGACCCTGTTCTCACAGAAAACCAGAAACATTCAAAGTAAAAGCTTCAATTTTTTAAGAAACTGCAAATTCAGCAACACAAAACACCAGAATAAACTGAGTTTTGACTGCTGTATTTTATATGACATAGCATTAAAACCGACAGTTTACTGACCTGACTGCAGAATTTTGTGTAAGATCACGCAGCATTGGAACAGGAGACTCCACTATCCTGGTAAAGAGAAAAACCTCTGTCAGAATGTCATGTAATGTGTTTGTGACTGTCTGCTCCACTTTCTCTGTGACTACCACTCCAGTCCCTTTGTGAACTAAGCCTGCAACACAAAAGGAATTGCAAGATTAACTTGCCTTTCCCCTACATCAAATACTTCTAATAAGCAATGGAATCACCGAATCCTTACTTCTTCATGTCCTTACTTTTGTAGCTGATCCATGTGGATTCTCCAGTGTCTAACAGGGGGTTCACACACTTCCCACTACTCAGTGGCCTGTTTACAAGCCCTGTTAATATTTCACACCTTGGAAATGTCCCCATAGCGCTAGGGTTTGATTATAACAAGTCAACAGGTTTTAAGAAGGCAGAAGATGACCACAGAGACAGACACAAATGCAGACACTGTGAAGGCACAAGCCTGCTTCATCAGAAAGGAAGAGGCTTTGAAGTAAAAAAAAAAAAAAATTCACAACCCCCTCAAGATCTAATAGACTGACAGGCAGTTGCGTCTTAACCCTTCCTTTCCTTCCTCCTGAAAACTTTACTTCTTCAACTCTAGCAGATAAACCTAAAAAGCTTGAGAAAATTACTCTTATCAATCAGAAACCAGAGTCCTCCATTGACCCTACTGCAGCACAATGGTCACAGACCCCTGTTACACACAGAGGTCACAACCTGTAACAGACTCTAGCTGAATTTGATCCAAACCTTTTTAGTAAGGTAAGACTTATTTTGAAGTGGCAATATAAATGCCTGCTCAACTTCACAAAGCTTCTAGCAAACTACTGCTCTAGATTAAAAAAAAATTCCATTTCTCAGGTCCCATCTATGGAAGGCAATACGCAGAAGAGTCGTCTTTTTCTTGCATTGCTATTCCTTCCAAGAACAGCTATGAGTTGCTCATATTCTTTACAAGCCATGACAAGAATAGAGAAATGTATATTAGCGAGTGTGACCTAGGATACTTTATCTATCCAACAAAATCAGTGTTTGTGCATTTAATGCAAATGAGTTACTGAACACCTGCTTATGCCTCTAAGCAAAGTTAGATAAATGAATGCATATCCTACAATGTGAAGATTACACTGATAATTTCACAAACTCAACGCATTATCTTGAAAACAAAAAATATTAGCATTTTTTGTACGTGTAGCTGGTAACAGTCCTGAATATAGTGCTATAGCCTAAATGAAAAATGCCAGAAATATATCTCTCTGTGGGTTTTTTAACACAATTAAGATTTAACATATAAAAAGGAAAGTTGTTGGAGTATTTTTTTTTAAACAGCATGCAGTGTTGGAAGTGACAGACTGCATGAAATAAACATTCATACAAAAGCAGAGGGGCCAAAACAACACGACCCTACTGAATAAGGCCACTGTTCACTTCCACTTTTATTGTGTAGTCCCTGTTTACATACTAAGAAGTTCAAACATTAGTAAATACATTTAAAAAAAAAATCAGTGTTCCATAAATAAAATGACAAGTGAAAAAAAATCACCAGTAATTAGAAACATTAGAGTACTTGGAATGTGCTGATTCTGCTTTAAAAGCTTAGTTCTGAAATAAAAAAATATAGGATGGTAGAATCAGAGTCTTAGTTGTTTTACATATCCTGATTATAATAATAAACACCTAGTATGAAACCTAGCAGAAAAAGCATGTTCAGCCTCAGAAGTAAATGCATCACCTTGTCAGGAGTTTCAGGTTTCCCCTTGTGGGCACAAAGAGATTTTTATTTAAATGCAGACATAACTGAAGGAAATGCCTTTCAGCATCAAACCCCTACCAAAACTATACTCACTGATCTGGAAGAACAGCATTTTCATTCAGCGTAAGCTTTCCCTGGATTCCATGGCACAGCTCTGGGGGTATATCCACTGGCTATGGAAAAAACAATTTTTTCAGCTGAAGCACTTTGTTAGGTCTCCACCCTCACCACTGACACAATCTCTTAAGAACAAGTACAACCTACCTCTTTATTTTTGGTCTTGTATTGCTCTACAATAAAGTCACAAAGAGGATGGTGTTTTCCAACAAAGAGAACATCACCACCAAGACTATTTCTTCTGCCTAGAAAAGATGAAGGGAAGGGGATAAGAGTTCAGAGCAAACAGGGAAGGAAGGAATACAGCAAATCAGCACGCTGTCTTGTTGATATCCCCACAAAAGTAAAGCTTCACTGTGATTTAGAAGAAAGCTTTGAACATTCATTGAGACTGCTGGAAATACAGCATCTCTGCCTAGAACAGGAAGTCCCTGGTCACAATGGTAGTTTTACTGTTTGCCAGCAACAGGAATCTTATGTTCAACGGGAGGAATGTTCAATTTAGGACAGAGTACTGTTGAAGATACAGATGGGCTAGGGGAAAATAAACCCAAAGCAAACAAAAAACCCCAAACCAACACACATCTCCCAAGCAGTTTACCTACAAGAACCAGCTATTATTTTTGTACAATGGAGAAAGTAACACACATATTTGCTTTTATAAAGCTGAGTACGAAGCTTCACATATCATAACTGGACACAGTCTGCCTACTGGTCAGAGGACAGTCAATACACCCATCAGTCTTACTGTCAACTCTAACCTTGGAATCAGAGTTTATTCTTTTGCTTGCAACATATTAATCTAATGAGAATTTTGACAGCGTATGCTGGCAGAAGATTTCCATAGGCTGCTATCTGACTTTTGGGTTAAGTCTTATGCAGGTCTACTCCAGTAAAATAAGAGTGACAGCTACAAAATCCAGTCTGAAACCAAGGATCATTCTAATTACCAGCACCATCCATAGAGAAGAGGCTACAGCCGGACATAATTCAATTCAAGCAAACATCTACTATACCTTGCACATTTAGGGTGAAACAGTAGTAATACATTGTAACAGTATATCACAGTTCTTACTTTCTTCAGGAGTGAGGTCAGGGTAAACTTCTTCCAGGGCAGCTCTAAGGCGTCGCTCGTCAACAAATGGCAATAATGCAACACCTAGTAAACCCAAAACATTATTTTTTGGCTATGTGTTGGGAAAAAAACAAACAGAACAAAACAAAACAAAAAAGATACTGTCATGGAAAGCTCCAACAGATTCTTTACCCAGTAAAGAACTGTTGCACCAGTTTCAGAAAATAAAACCCTACATTTTCAGAAGTTGTGACCTTGCAGGCTATTTACAGAAGAAGAGTTCAGCGGTAGCACAAGTTGAAAAGGGAAGCTTATCTCCAAGCTCCTCCCCAGCCCTGGGTAGGCACTGGGAAGCAGTAACCACTACCCTCACCTGCCTCATTTAGGAACAAGAGGAGCTCAGCACGACTGTTATTTTTTGTCTCATTTGCTACACATACTCCCTTGACAGAACTCAATGCTACTTTATTCAAATTAATTTATTAAGAGACAACAATGGAAGAAATCACTCCAAGTTCAGTGACAAGCTGATACAGATATTGCCCATTAGGGACTATTCATACCAGCTATTAGTTTTACTCTGAGATAACAGGGAGGCTCCTCTCAGGATCAAAATCCCTAACTAAACAGCACTTTTAATCAAATTGGATGAAGCTGGAGAATGGCCTTCCCTGGTATGCTCCGGTATATGCTTTCTTTTATTATAAAATAAAAACCCCAAACATTAAGAAACTTACTATGGCAATTCTACAAAGATTTACTTCTGTCACCCTCATCATCAGCTGGAATCTAGGGTAATTGTTTGTTTTTATTTTATTTCCCCTATCACGAACACTAGAGCTTTTCCTGATGAAGATGACAGCAAAGGTTTTGTACCAAACTGATATTCATAGTTTGATATTTGTGCCTGTACCAGGTCTACTGGTGGGCAGATCCCAGATACCCTTGTCATCAGTCTAAGATACAACATTCATAGATTGTGTACTTCCATAGACAGACTCCTGATCTAAAACTTAGTCTGCTTGAAACACCTTTGCTTCTGAGGTTAGATCTTTATGTGGCTTTATTACAACATATACTATTGTCTTGAAGCTCAAGGAAAAGTGACAATCTAAAACTTTCCCTGAAGCGCAAATACACCAGAAACTCGTACTGTCTCCTGACAAAACCAGTTTGGAACAAGCCACAAATAAAGGTTAAATATTTCAGAAGTTTAACTGAATCAAAATATTATTTAGTCTACTGTAAAATAACAGGGAGCAGAGTTAGGCTGTACAGGCTACTGTTGCCAACCACACCAAAAAGAAACCTACCCCATCCATGCTTATGAAGCATGAGAATGATCTACTTTATCAAAGACAGCACCAGACCTCAGCCATGTTCAAATTTCAGCTGGAACATAACTACTTGTGAGAGGAAATAATGACAAGCCTACCCTGGAAAACAATTTATTTTCATCTTCACAATGCACTAGTGGAATGACTACAAAATTGGAGGTGTTCATAACCCAGGAGAACACAAAAAATGATCAATGCTGAGCTTTCAGAAGTATAATCGCATCTCAAAATGAAGATAGTCAAAAACAGCTTTAAGAGGACCAGGTATACCTAAGGTTCTTTTTAACAGAGACAGTCTGTACTTCCAGTTTGGAAAATAGTTCTTTGCAACTACCTTTTAAATAGGAGAATTCGAGGTGTTAACCCCGAACAAAGAATTGATAATGCAATTAAGCATTAAATGAATGAAAAATAATATAACAGGCTGATGAAAGTATGTGGGAGCTACTTAAAACAATACTGCTTTAGACTGTAGATTTGGACAAAAGGACCACAAAGTTACTAGAAATACAACAGAGAAAAAGGGTTACAGAGAGAAAACTTGCTGTGCAGCACATCTTGTAATACCCAGGAATACTGTCTTTCATTTTAGAACACTGTCCTGAGTAAGATATTTGAGTGTTTAACCCTGTCTATTTCAAAACATAGGTAAGCGGTGAGCTGCCCAGGGGAAGAATCACAGAATTGTTGAAAACTGTAAGAAGCTCTAGAGATCATCCAGTCCACCACCTCTGCTCCAGCATGGTCACGGGCTGTTCAGGTTGCCCCAAGGAGGTTCCCCAGGACCATGTCCAGGTGGGTTTGGAGTATCTCCCAATGACAGACTCCACAGCCTCTATGGGCAATGCATTCCAGGGTCTGATGACCCCAAGAGTACAAATGTGCTTTCTTACGCTCAGATGGAATTGCATGTGTACCATTTTGTGCCTAAATAATTATTTATACCTCTAATTGTGACACTGGACTATCAGCTGAACACCAGATACAAAATTCAGCAGGCCTTTAAAATTAATATTCTCTAAAGGGAGAAGCTGCATTAAATACTGTATCTGTTTTTTCGTTCTTTGTATGCATCCAAATATTTCTATATTCCCCAAAGCTTTTTTCACAAGGTACTAATGAGCCACTGATTGAACAGAACAAGATCCTTTAATTAAATGCAAAAGAGACAAAAGACAATTACACAGTAAGGCTGATAAAAATAGAAAAACGATTAATCTAGTTCAGGACAAATTAAAAAATCCAGAATGACTGCTGAAATTACTACTAATCATTGCCAATCCTAAATCAGTTACTGAACCATAATTTGTTCTTCATACAGATTTCTTTTAAAAAATATACCTGCTGCAAAACGTTTCTCCCACACACCAAGTAGTGCAAGTTACTTCTGTGACTTGGTGCATCATTATCTCACTAAGATAATTTTCCATTTTCTTCCTGTTTCTACACAGATTCCTAAGAACAAGGTCAGTATACTATAGCTACCAAAAAAAAAAAAAAAAAAGTTGAAATTTCACCTTGCCAAGCATATTTCTTCCCATTTAAATCGATAGCAAAATCTTCAGGGTAGAAGTCAATTATGCTTGATTCCTGCGTTTGAGAAAATAATAATAAAAAACCATTAAAGCCAATTACTAAATTAATTCATAATGCCACATAATACTTCACACAAAGCTAAGGAGAACTTTGACTAATAAAAATATGTTTTAGTAAATGACATTTAAGCATGAAGTGTGGTAGGGCACTTCCTTCAGAGTATCAAAACAAGAAATTAAACAGGATGGGATAATTCTAAGTACCTGGGTTAAGATATCTGCTTCCATGTTAAGTTTTGAATGATTTCTATTAAAAAGGGCCACAAAGTTGGTGAGGGGTTTAGAGAGGAAGGCATATGAGCCGCAGCTAAAGTCACTTGGTCAGTTCAGCCTGGAGGAGATTAAGCAAAAACCTTATCAGAGTCTACAGCTTCCACAAGAGGAGAAGGAGAAGCAGGTGCTGAGCTCTCCTCTACGGCAACCAATGATAGGACCCAATGGAATGTCAGGAAGATGTGCAAGGGGAGGATGAGGGTGGATATTTGGGAAAGTTTCTTCACTCAGAGGGTGATGGAGCACTGAAACAGAGGCTCCCCCTGGGAAGCAGTCACAGCTCCAAGCCTGACAACGAATACTCAAGAAGCATCTGGACAATGCCCTGCAGCACATGGTGTGAATGCTGGGGTTGTCCTATGCAGAGGCAGAAGTCGGATTTGATCCTTCTGAGTCCCTTCTAGCATTGGACATTCTATGATTCTATCTAAGTAAACAACCTTATTAAAATGTAAAAGCATCAGGAAACAATCTTTCTTACGGAAACATCTGAATTCAAAGAATCGCTTAAGGATCTTTGAAGAATCTCTGCAATCAACCAAAACCAATCCTTCCTAATCTCCATTACTTTTCTGCGTTAAGAAAGTAGCAGCAAGTCATTCTCACACAACTGCAAGATGATATCCTTTCAGAGAGGAATACAACCAGGATTCTTACCGGATCTGTCATGAGCTTCCTCCATGTCGGTGGCAGAAAATTTCCACTTGCAGCTGGAAATACTCCCATAAGTTGCTCAAGAGGCTTAAACTGTTGAAATTAAGCAAGCAGATGTAGGATGCTTCTAACGAGCAGTTAAATCATAAATAAATAACTAGATGAAGATGGCCTACCGGTTTGGAGCCCTTCTCAAAATCTGAAGGCATGTCTGCAATACCCTCAAAGTCAGAAGCAAATGGAGCATAGTGAAAAGGGTAATACCAATTCCAGGATGCACAGCCCTAGGGTACAGAAAAAAAAAACCAAAATGAAATCATATAGCCCAGTCCCTAAAGAAGACAAAGTTTAGCCCAGCATCAACCAGGAGAAGGAGTCCCCATGATTAGAAAAGAAAGAGCTCTTGCCTCTAAAGGTACTCTGGACTTCAGGTTGGGACTTAACTTTTCATAGCCAGACTAAATCAAGTGAGTTCACGGGAGAGTGAATGGAAATCTCTCACATTTCTTCAGTGGCACAGAGCAGCATATAGACTTGTATGCCAAAATACACTTGCTTTGTGCTAGGTTTGAGTAACTAAGGCAGACAGCCAGAGAGACAGGACCTAGCACCAGAAAGACAAAAGACCTTACAGCAGTTTCTTAACCTTAGCTTCAGGACACTCTAATGTGTTTCATGCCTTTTTATCTCCCCTACAAGAGAAAAAATATCCAACACACACGTGGCATGTGCACAAAGTTCCATAAAACCAAGTACAAAAGTTCCTTGCAAAAAGTATAAAACCACAGCCTACCCACACAGTTAACCAGTCCCTGGGACTGTTCTGAGTCTCAAGCCTGTAACAACTTGGACACATGTTCAACTTGTGCAAATGCTACCACACCTTGAAAAGGGAAATACATACAGATGACACAGAGGAGGAATTTCCAAGTTCTCCATAACTGTATAAATAGCAGAATCATGCCAGTCAAAGCCACTACAGTGGTCTCAATAGGAAGAGAATCAGTATTTTTCTAGCAGCACTCAGCTCGCACTACTGTTTTTCAACACAACAACCCCACCCCCAGCTTGGGAATACGAAGGACCAGTGAACCCCACTATGACACACACTATAAGGTGTGAAAATGTGAATGGTATTTTTTGAACATTGAAAAGTATTCTGGTTTCAGCTGTTACTTTTCTACTCAACACAAGCACTACTACATACTTTGAGTAACATTTTGCTTTTCCACCTCTTACTCTTCTGTCTTGAATATCGGGAAATATAAAGTGCATTCACTTGAAAGAGGCAAAATGATCCTCAAAGAGGGGAAAATGCAGTAAACTCAAACACAGCAGAACACAATGCACTTCATAAAGGAAATGTGGCTCTAGAAGGTCTAAGTCAAGTTTTCACCTCTTAAGTTATTTTTCTTAGCAGCACCACTTGAAACAAAATCTGACTATTTTGACTTCCAATTCTGAATAAGTAAATGTCAATGAGGCTCCTCTAGTGATATTTTTGGTACAAAATTACAGAGACTATAATTATTAGATGCAATTCTTCAGATGGTTTCAGTACATTTCAAAAGCCAGGTGGATAGTTTTATTTATTTATCCAGTCTCTCCTTTTTTTTTCTTTCCCTCTCCAAACAGATGTAGCCACTAGTGCAACATGCTCTGCATTAGTAGCTTTTGTAAGAAGAAAAGTACATAACGTATTCTATCAGAAGTTTTATGGACAATGAGCAGAAGTTACAGGAAGCCATACTTATGTGGTAAAAAAGAAAAAAACAGCACAAAATCCCTCAAGCAGGGTTACAGTACCTTGCCTACACATAGTTCAGCTATGCACATACAAACAGCAGCACTTGCCTTCTTTTAGAGTAATCTGTATATGAAGCATAATGGCAAAACCAAAGCCCTAAACATTTGTGTACTTTCATCCAGTTTTCCTTTGGAACATTATTAAACCAGAAAACAATTTTCTGTACAGTCACTTTTCCTTGAGATCTTACTGGCACTCCTCCTTGATTTTCTCGAGAGCACTGTGGTCCTGCGTGAAGTTGTCGTCAACCTCACTGATTTATTTATTTTGTGAATGCAATCATCTATCACTTCTATACACACCAGTCACTTCAGCCAGAACACCTACAAACTCCGAAGGACAAGGAGTCACCTACGTACATCTCAATAATGAAACTAGCAAGTGTTGTACTGCTTCAAGTTTGGTGTATGCCTGTTCTACAGCTCCTATATATTTAAAGTCACAAATCTCTCAACAGCACACATGCAAACGCAAGCCTGGTTTAAGCAGTTACAAAAGAAGATGTAATGTCTGCACAAGGCTATGGCCACTAATCACAAACCAATAAATTCACAGCCCATGCTCGCTTTGAATAAATCAATCTTAACTTCACAATTTTCAAATCAGTATAAATATTTTGGTTACCCTGTAAATATTACCCCAGTTCTGCCATTTACTCCATTCCTCTAAACCCTTCAGTTTCCTTTAAAACCCAGACTGCCTTTTGCAGTGGTTTTGTATTACTGCATCACTGGAGGTTACACCGACAGTCTTCCAGAAAGTGGATACCCACAGCTCATCTGGAGATTAATTTACACGTGTTGGACACATATGAGCATGTATAGAGTTCTAGGAATAATCTCTTGACATTGTTAAATGGAACACACTTTGCTTTCCAACAACCTTAACTGTGTGCAGGATCATGGAAGCTTCCACCAACATAGGTTTCCAGGTGACATTTGTTCTTTGCAAAAGGAGATAGAAATTTTGTTCCTCAGAAGGATTTGGAGAGCTCAGCTCTCCTCCAGATCAACTGGCGATCAAACCATTAACTACAATTTTCATTCACTGTAATATTCAAGTCAGAGTGCAACTTCAACTAATACATACAGTAGAAGGGAATACACTCTCTTTTTGTTCCAAGGGAAGGAAAAAAAAGGAGTACACATTAAAATAACTTAAAACTTTAAGACTGCATGACCTTCTGCAGACACACAAGCTAATTGTGCTGCCTGCGCTCTAAGGTGGACAGTTGCAAGCCACATATGAAAACCATGTAGTTTTATCAACATGGCACTGAGTTTGAGCTACAAAGCCCTGCTGAACCAGATAAACTTCATCAGCTCACACACATTCTGTAGCCAAGTCACACACAAAATATACCTCACTTGGTCTTCAGGGCACGAAGCTAGTTATTAACCATCGGTGCAACCAACCCCAATATGTCTGACTAATCTCTTGCCAATCTGACATCTCAATTATCAAAAGATTTAAATCACATACAGATTACTTCAATCACAATACACTTCGTAGAACATCATTACAATCTAAGGAGGAGACTGATAACTCTGTTCCTTTCAAATTCTTCCTAGCATTTCACAGGCTTTGTCCTTTGTTCACTCATTTAGTCATCTGCAATTTCACTATGCATGGCTATGTATTGCAAAGGAAAAATATGCATCAGTCCTTAATAAACTAAACAAGTGCCATTACTGTATGTGAGAAACAAAACCTGCATTCAAGTCTTAAGAGTCAGATAGAATGGACACCCACTTATTTTACAGCTTCAAAAAAAAAAAAAAAGCACTGATTTTCAGACATGAATTATCATGACTTCCTGAAAAGAAACAGGGTGCAGACACAAAAGAAAACTGAAGTTTCAAAAGAAGAATTTTTTGAGTACCTGGTAGTAGTATCTGAGAACCCAACAAAGCCCTTCCACATAGGACTGTACAACTTTACGACGGAATTTCTCATCGGATGCATCAACATCAAATTTGTTTTTATAGTAGCGCTGTTTCCAACCAGTTTCCCATAACCTGCACAATGAACACAAACAGACATCAATATATGTCAATATATGCACATTTAGATATCTGAATTAAAATACAAGCCAGTTACTTGATACTTAAATTGTATAAAGATGGGAATTGAAGTGAAAGCACAAAACCTGATACTCAGCAGCAAGAGAATAAAATTTGGTGACTGGCATCATAGAAAATCCAGATGAAATTCCAAAGCCACCATCCCGATAAATACATCTTCAAAGTACTTGTAAAAGCAGGGTAGCTTTTTCAAAGATGTGCCTGCTACTGTCAGGATTTTTCAGAACAGTATTGTTCCTATCTGGCAATTTCATCTTTCTTATAAGGAAACTTTTACCAAAATGACCATTTGAACTTTTTCTTTAATTTTCCCAGCCATTAGAAAAATAACAAACTCTTCCCCTTTGTTGTTTTGTTTAATCTACCCCAGGCCTTACTGGAATATCTTCCCACATCAAGTTAATTCATTTATGCTTAATGCCCCTCTCAAGCATAACACTGACATAGTTTCCCTACTATTCAAAATAAAAAGCAAGCAAATAAATAATAATAAGCACCAGCAGCTTGATTTCTGTATTCTGCAGCTGTTCAGACAAGCTATGATTACCAGAATTATCTGCAGTACAGAATCCCATGCTTGCTAACTCACATCAGATGAGTTATCTTTTAGAGGGCTTTTCAGTTTTTCATGACAGAGATGGATACTGGAGTCAAAAGAGCAATTTCAGTTTATCCTTACTTTACACAGCTCCCCCTTATGTCTGTCTACAGATGGGGCAGGAGAAAAACGACCACTTGCTCATCTTTGACGGACAAGCACCTGAATCCCTCAACTCTGTTCTATCACGTTAGGAAAAACGTGGATGCTATACTGTGCCAAATTTCAAGCAAGAATATTCTGTGAAGATCAACAGTAAATCCAGGCCACAGACTCCTCTAAAAACTAAAGAGGCAGGAATACAGCTGTGGTGGGTATGGTCAGCAACAGGAATCACAGTCTACAGACTCCAGAGCTTTTCTTCCTTGGATATTTTATCTCCTCACTACACCTTCCACGTTCCCTGCCATTCAACAGGTGACACATGAATATAGAAAGAACAGTTGTTCCACAATCAAGGAGCTAGTAATATGCATGTAAAACTTCAAGTTTTCAGTCCTCACAGAAACAATGTAATCTGGGGGGAAATTCCAGTTCAATTCAGAGTCTGACAACTAAAAAGATAGTTTCAGTAACAGTAACTCTACATAACATTTGGTTCAATAATATAACGCTTCAGAACTGGTCTCCCTCACAAATCTATCTGGATTGATTTTGGGTTTGCTATGTTTTGTTGGGGTTTTTTATTTTGTTTTAATTTGAACCTATTACTCACCATACTGAATGCATTTTACTCATACATATATTGAAGTTCACGTCAATTTTGGTACTCATGTGAACAAAAGCAAATTACAAATTTGATTTAGAGACATGCTAAATTAGATAATCCCTTAGTAAGGATTTTTAAAAAATAGATTGATTTATGCTTTTTTACATGATGCATACCCTTCTGATCTTCCATAAGGGATCTTCCCTTCCTTCTGTTTCAAGTTGGTTGGCCAGTGCAGGGATATTTTTAAAATATGAGCTGTGCTAGTTTAAAGACGATTCAAAACTGATGAGGAGATGAAGAAACAAGAGTTTTTTTCCAAGAGTTTTTTTTTTCCCCCCAAGAGTTTAAGCAAGCCAGGTGAACAAGGGCAGAGCTGCTTGCACAGAAGTCTTGAAGGACACAGTCAGAACATCTACCGTCTATGCGCATCTGACTCTAGGTAAGCTCCCTGGCACCCAGACATTTGCATAAATTTTAGAAACCTTTTCTATAAGATAACAAAACTCAATCTGCTAGCTGACTAGAATTACTAGGTCTAGTTTTAATGTCATTCTAAATACAAAATATATTTTTTTGTAAACAAGTCTGTCGTCATTAGTTAATTCATGCAGTTTTTACTTGAAATGAAAAGCATAACATTGTTTTTTACTCAGAAAAGGATCTGAATAAATACTCTGCCTACAACTGAGCTTAAATAACTGCAGACGAATGTAGCATACCCTTTTGCTTGGCACCAAAACTACTGCTACTTGTAAATCATCATATTTCATTCAAACTAGTTGCTGTGAAACTCTTAAAGGTTCTTTTAGAATCTGCTAAAATTAAAATGGAAAGCAAGATTAAATTTATCCTGATTTTAGATTAAAATTCTGTTTGACTGATTAAAAAAAAAAGAAAAACTAATCCTTTCAGATCTACACATACAGGAAAAATAAGAATGAGAGCTAGAATATCTGATACTGTAAGACCTGATGGGTTAGATGACACAAATAAGTCATAACAACAGTGCTGGACAATAGTGATCAGTGCTTGACGTGAAGTGAACTCTTATTGTTTTCCCATGTCCACCTACATCCCCTGACTATAGGAAACAAACACCTACCAGTTGCATTTATCAGGACAGAACCTTCAAGAAAAAAAATTATAAGGACCTCCATCCCTGGCTTAAAAGACAATGGTTTGATTTAAACCTTTGATAAACTCACACTCATTGGTAATTCACTGCCAGTTAGTTCTCACAGAATCCCTATCCCTTAATCATCCAGGGATCAGGTATCTAAGACATTAAAAGAACTCATTGTAGACAAAACAGGGCCTGTTACAAATCAAAGATGGAGGAAAGCATATTGTGATAAATAATGCTGCACACACGGATGTCAGTGAATTTTATGGGTTAAATAGCTCAAAAACTCAACTGTGGAACAGTGGCATTCAGCTCACATAATCAAAGCTGAACAGTGAATGTCTAGCCAATCTAGTGCTTGGTCTCAAAGGGAGTAGAGGCTCGGAGGATTGAAAACCTGCACGCATACTAATCTAGATACTTAGATTTAACAGCTATAGCTTACACATCTCGCTGGAATTTACTAAATATTCTAACCCTCCACACTAATTACCAGTGGATAAAAAGATCATAGAGAAGCATATGAAGGCACTGCTGCTCTAAGCTAAATGGCATTAATTAGACTGCATCTATTTCAGCAATTTGCTAACAAAGTGCTACAAAAAAATGGCTTCACCTGATATTATCCTCTGGCTCAGGTTCACTGTCACTATCTTCAGCTTTTCGCTTAATTCCTCCTGCCGGGGATGGGCTGCCATCAGAATTGAAGCTGGTATTTGGAGATGGTGAAGTTGTCTAGGGTCAGAATTATTACAGATAAATAGAGAGGAGGGGTAGGAGTTATTAGGTATTTAGAATTCAAGTTAAAATTAACAGCTCTGTGATTATCACATACATTGTTTTCAGTTCCCCAAAAATTCAAGGCAAAAGCTATACAATACAAACCTTAAGTTTTAAATTCAATTAGCAAAAGAAAAAAGTACACATCATTGTACTAAGAGAGGCAGGCACTGATACAAAAAGTTAAATGAATTTGAGAAAAAAAAATCCAATAAGTAAGACAGTATAAATTGATAAAACATGGAACTCTTTTATATATTCCCTCTTTGGAATACAATTGTTTTCTCTAGTCTACAGCTTATGCTCCAAATTCATTTTACAGCATCCATGGAAAATGCATACATAGACTACTGCAAAACTGCTGCTTGTAATTCTGAACTGGCAAAAATACTCTGTTTCTTCACAACTGATTTTTTAAATTCCTTTAAAATTTATCTATCTTAATATTATTGAGTCTAAATGAAACTTCTCTCCTTCTATAAAGAACTGATTTATTAAACCCCTGTGCAAGTTTCAAGGTGAACAGGGAACACCAGCAGAAATTACACTTTGAAAAATCATACATTATTTATTTAGACTTCAGAGAGAGAATACACATCTTCAGAATGAAAAGCACCTTTAATCAAGAATTTATTCACTGTTTGGATCAAGACCTATGCCTAGAAAGAAAATATTTATCACAATTATTATTTACAGTTAGCAATCAAGACTTCCGGCAGAGCACTCAAATTATTTCCAGTTTTCCTCACTTTCTAGTACCTTTCCAAAAATTTCATCTAAGTTTCTCCTCTTCCTAGTGAAAAATCAATGCTTTAGAAAGTAAAAGCAGCTACCAAACACGTAACTAAGCAAGTAAAGAATTTCCAAAGTACAGATATCTACATCGGGATGTGTATACAAATTCAAAAAAGAATATTAAAGGATCTCCAGCTCAGGTATTCAGTTTGTGTCTCCAACAAACCTTCTGATGCTCCTAAAGCACCAAACAAATTTGGAGAGAAGAGCCACCCTATTCAACTCAGATGCATTCACATCACACTTGCCCTCACAGAACTATTTAACAAGCAGTAGTATACCAAACCCTTCAATAAGGAATATACTTTTATTCAAGTAGTTGCATAAAAAATAGGTTATTAAAAGCCACTCCCTTGAAAAATACATTTTTGGTGTCTGCTTTTCATGAAAGCTTGATAGGGTAGAGAAAAAAGTGTCCAGTGTAACACAGAATGTGATTATTCCCCCTAGTACATGTAAATACCTTTGAACACCTACTTACAGAATTCTGTCTGTCATGCATTCTCATCTCAAAGGCAACTTGTCTAGGGTTACTGATTGCCTGAGGACTAGATCGATTTCCCAGAGCTTGAGGGGAAAATTGTCCGCCAGGAATAAAAGAAGGCTGATCCCTCTGAAAGATAAATACATACAGGTATACTGAAAAATACGTGTATCTCCACAGTAGTGTGATGATGTGCTCTCACAATTTTCAGATTAACGTGTTATATAAGCTAAACATAATTTATGCATTCACTCAGTTCAGCTTAAATTAGTTCTGTTTAGCAATCTCAACCAGACATAAGATGATACGAAATGAGACCCTTATATTCCTCTAATTTACCAAGTGCTCTTAAAAAGACCCCAAACAAACAAACCCTGCATTTTGTGCCTATGCTCTTTCTACATGGGCTCAAAGGCAATCTTTTGGGTAAGTTAAGACTTCATCTAACGCACTGGGAACAACATATTCTTTGTAAGCAAAGTGAACGACCTCTTCCACTCTTATAGGGATAGTCAGGAAACACGTAATTTAAGAAGTAATCACAAGATATAGATGGTACTCAGAGTGGGGATATCATGTGCCCTGAAAGTTTTGGAAGCTACACTTGTTACGTTTACCTACAGGAAAGCCGGGGAGGGCTCTTTGTCAGGAAGCTTAGGGATAGGATGAGAGGGAACAGTTATAAGCTGAAAGAGTGGGGATTCAGATGAGATAGTAGGAAGACATTTTTTCTTGTGAGGGTGGTGAGGCACTGGCACAGGTTGCCCAGGGCAGTCATGGATGGCCCATCCCTGGGTTGGATGAGGCTTTGCGCAACCCAATTCAGTGGAAGGTGTCCCTGCCCATGGGGCAGGGGTTGGAACTGGATAGTCTTTAAGGTTCCTTCCAACCCAAATGATTCTGAGAATGTCCTAACAAAGAACAAAGCTGTGTTGAAATGAACACACAAGAGCCCGTTTTTAAAACAACAGAATATTTTGTGAAGAAAACTCAACATTGATCCAATAACATAATTAGAAAGATTTTGGCTTGCATGGATCAGAAAGGGCAAACGTTTTCCCACAACAGCTAATGCTCCTCTTGCATTTGAGAGATATCTGGCAACACTGACTTCACAGAACCATAGACTTGCTTGCAGGCAGAACGTGAAATAACTATGGTTTGGGGTAAGCCTTCCTTGTTTATTTTTAGAAACATGCCTCTAATCAAGCAAATTTATTTAATGCAAAAGGGCATACATATTTAAACCTAAACCCTTAAGCCACTCAGTCAGCTGCCCTCAGCAACACAATTGCTCAGAAGACTCGTGTCAATGCATGGAAATGCAATTCCTACACAGTGGCCATACTGAAACATCACTAAATAATCATGAAAGTGCAGATGTGAAGGACACAACATACAGCTATCACCCAGCACACTCAACACTCTCCCTCCTTTCCCTTTTAAGGAATATTTAATATGCATTTCCTTATTTCAAAGCTCCAGTCTACAAAAAGCCATGAAAAACCTTTAAAATACTTTACACCGCCCAGAAAATACCATGATTACAACTGCAGTTTCAACCAACATTACCTGCTGAAAGCTATAGCATATACTTTAATTCCTGCTAGTTTTTCCATAGTGAAAGGAATTAATTTACCTTCATTCTTTTTCTTTTTTCTTTCTGCCGTCTTTTAAAGTTATCCTAAATAAAGAATAAAGAGAAATAAAGTTTAGCATCCATATTTCTTGTAAAAATATTTCACTTTAATCCTCTACTGACAAGAATGCCATAAGGGTTTTACGCAATGTTCTAAATAAGACACAGATCAATTCTTGTGTCTGTAAATACAATGGAAAGGGGATAGACTTTTCTACCCTATCCTGAAAACCTATGGAGAAAAAACTAGTTGTGTACTCAAAGCCCTGCAATTTCAGTAATGACTTATATCATCTCTTGAGCCTTACTTCAAAGTGCCAGCAGTGCCAAAGGGCACAGGCTACTTGCCTTCACTGGCATAGCTGCCCCCCCCCCCAAAAAAAAAAAAAGTAGGAGAGGCATTAAGTCCTAGAAACAGGAAAAGAGAAGAACAGGCTCAAGCAAACACATTTACTATTCTCAGGGCCATGGAATCCGAAAACTTGAACAGCAAACTTACATTTCTGCTTCAATAAAGGTGCAAGCTGGGGCAAAACATTTTACCAAGACTAGCACATTATTTTTTTGACTGGAAAGTAAATACAATTCTGCTCTTTCATTCAGAAGGTGTTTTACCCCCTGTACTTAAACTAGGAAATATCTGCAAAAAACTACACAAACTGCAGAAACAGAAGAAAAGAACAGCAATTTATGGGCATGCTTCAAATGGCAGGAAGTACTGCAAGGTAAGAATGCACCTGGAATTCAAATTTTGGTATTTCACTTCTGCCCATGGCTGGTGCTTCCACAGGTTGCAGTAAATTACAAACCAATTCCTTCTTCAGTTTTTATAGCAGTTGTTGAAAAAGCTGCAGGCAGTAACAGAACTCGTATACAGTTTTCATTTTGCTGTTACTTGGGATAACCAGAAAAACAGACCTTGCAGTCCTGGACAAGGAAATCAAATGGAAGCATGCAGTTCCTTCAGTATAGAGGAATGTACACTAGAGATTGTAATAAAAAACCCACTTATCCTTTTAAAGGAGCATCACAGTCTAATGGTAATGCATGCAATTAAAACCAAACACCAAGAACGTAACAAAAAAAAAATTACATCATCATCTTTTCTCTTTTTGAAAATACTATCTTCAACTTCTCCAACAGCCAACATAATCATCTGGACCCGCTGCAGGTTGACAAAACCACTTTCTGTGAGGTAACCCTGTAAATTAAAAAACAATATAATTGAAAAACAAACCTTTTACACTCAGGTGTTCTTAAAGAAAGAGCAAAAAAATTTACCCCAGTTTTGTGCACCACATTTTTATATATGTTAACCAAGCGATCAATGGCTCCCTCCCTAAAAATGTAAACAGAGAAACATGTAATTAGTATAATTTCAAACTACAGTAGGCACATAAACTTGCAGCAAAAGTAAACATACATTCTGATCTACCTGATCTCCAGAGATGGCAGATGAGGAAGAAAGTCATTTCCCACAAAGAAGCACATGAAGACCCAGTCATCAACACTTCTTTCAAAATCAAAAGTGAAAGGCAAACTGGCCATTGTGAGCTCTCTTTCCAAATACTGCAACATACAGAGAAAAGAACATTAGAAAACAACGTATGGAGTTTAAAAATATCATTTATATAAAACAGATATAGTAATTGCTTGAACTTACCTCTCGCAAAACACATAACCGGATGAAGATAAATTCTTGTTCAGACATAGGAAGACTGTCCGCAAACTGATCATGCTAAAAAGAAAGAGTTGCACTACATCTCAGTTCACCTTAACGTTTCTCCAGCTCAGTTTTAAAGGTTTACTTGGTTGGGGGGGAAGTCTTGGTGTTCAAGTACAGTTTCTCCAGTTCTTACGCCAAGCATCCATTTTCCTACTGCGCATGTCTGTTTTCTTGCTGTAAGTTACTGATCAATTTTTCTCTCCAGTGAAAAATAAAACCCAACAAAACACCACAGGTGAGGATGTTAGGTTCCCACAATATTTTTGTGCTACAGAAGTACTATTTTTACTTATTAATATAAGAGGAAGGACAGGTAATTCCAGTAATAGAACTTACATTAGGTTTCAGCCAAAAAAAATGACAAGAGGGTTTCATTAAAACAAATTAGTTTATAGATAAAAAGAATTTCTAGAAATAGCAAAATTCATACCTTGCCTTGTTTTTCTCTGGGCAAACCTTGGCAATCCTTAACCTCATGACCCAACTGGTTACAAAGCGCACATGGCTTGGGTTTATTTGGTTTAAACTCTTCCCTGATTATAGTGAAGTTTGGTTCATGCGTAGCTAACCCAAGCATAATCAAATCAGCTACCAATCAAGAGAGAAGAATAAAATAAAATGAAAGATAAACATTATTAAGCTTTTTTAAAAGTACATTCTAACTTAAGCAAGTGAGCACACAATGTGCTTACCCACAAATTACCCAGATAGGATAACTAAGCGAAAGTTAGCCCTTCAGCTACAAACAGTGCTAAGTCTTTCCCCATATATTACACAGAGGTTTCAAAAATGAACAAATACACTAGATTGTTTACACAATTATAAGTGAAAGCCTAAAAACGACAGTCTAACTCAATCACAAAAGAGCACCAGAGGGCTTAATAGCTAGCAAAAGAGAACTCACCATCAGCCCCACAAAGACAATGATGAGTGTTTGGATCATGGTTTGGTTGAGCTATATGAAAGAAAATTACATTTAGTCAGCCAAAATAAATTATTACCAACCATACCTTAATTTAAAACAGAATGTTAATTTCTATTTGAATTTTACCTCTTTGCCTTCTAATATAATCCATAATTTTATGTTCACCTTCACCAGGAGCACTAGCATCAGACAAAATAACCTGCAAAATATTTAAATTATGTAAACAATTTATGCCACCACAGTTAAGAAAACAACTTCCCTAGCTTGTATCCTGAACATTGAATCTGACTTATGATTACTTAAAATCCAAATTTGTAGTTTTAACTAAAGTATTATGGTTTGATACAGAATTATTGAACAGACCTTCATTTTCCTTTACTAACTCTAGGACACAGTTGACATATTGATTTAAACACCACTGAAATTATTATGCTATTAACTAACATATTTCAAGAGTCCTCATAAATCACCAGGGCAATCAAAATACACACTAGAGAACTTATAAAATAACACAGATGTTTGCCTGCTTCCTTTTAGATCTTCCAAACTTGTAGGTACACTGACACATTGTCACATTACATACTTCCTTACACTGATGTCCAGATGAGCATTAGAGTTTATAAAATTCAAGCCTGATGGAAGGAATTAAGCAGAGTCAACTGCCCTCTACTTAGACCATTTTAACAGTCAACCTATGGAAAATAAAACAGCCAGCTACATCAGAGAAGATTAACTAGTGTGCCCTCTTGTACAGAGCAAACAGTGCTGTCAGAAGCAAAATTCAGTGGGAGAGGTGGAGGAATGGGAGGAGATAATTTCAAAGCCCAGAAAGATGATACATAATATTTTCATTGCCTGTCATCTACTGTCATCCATCCTTAGAATAACAGAGAAAATGTAGCCTACCTGAGGTAGCAAATGAGGTAAGAAAGAAATAGTGGAAAGAATACATATACAATGTATCTTGACACTCTTCCCCAGAAGTATTCCTAAAACCCTGTCTCCCATTACATCAAATTGTGGCTTCTACTGTCAAACCTTCTCATTGCTCTTAACTGAAATAAAAAACAAATGGTGCTACTAGATTGCGTTATCTGGATGAAATGCATCTCTGAAGTCCCAGTAGAATGCGTATGTTGGTCCATTATTAACAACAGCACAGTTCCAGAAGATGAGACAAACGTGTTAAACTTATACCCTTTAATCATATCCCAACCCAGCCTAATAGATCACCTTAATTTTCCTGAAGTAGAACTGTGAAACTTACTGTCAAATTTTTCCACCCTGGGTCACTGTTCAAACGGTCAGCGATGTAATAGCGGAGACATTTAGCAAGATTGTCCATAAACTCAGTTCCCTAAAAAGTGACGGAAGAAAATAAATTAAACCTTCATACAGACACTGGCAATTGCCGGTTGAAGTGTAAGATTACTTACCGGGGTGATACAGTTACTGTCAAATCTCTCTTTCACTTCTTCTGGAGGAAGAATGCCACCTAGAGCAATAAAAACATTCAACAGAAGTAAATCAATGTGGAACATTAAAATATTTTTTCATGATAAAACCACAAGCGGCTCCCCTGATAACAATTAACACTTACTGAGAACTTGGGTTTTTTTCCAAGAAAATTACCATTAAATTATCTCCATCTTAAAATAAAGTGTTGGTGCATTTACAAACATTGTTACTTCAGAAAAGTGATTTCAATTCCTATTCTGTCAAAAGACTGTGAAAGAAATTTCAAAGAAACCACACTTTCTAAATGTAATAAAACATTAGGAAATAATTATTTTCTTACATATTCTCCCCTATGTTTCCACTATCTATTCACTTGGGCTCACAAACAGGATTACACCAACTTCTCTCATCTGAGCTTCATAAAGGGTCTTCGTACTCTAGAAATGCTACAGGAAGAAATGTTAAAAAAGTCTTTGTCCTCCCTTTTTAATCTCTAACTAGGTTACACAATGGCCCTCTCACTTGGCCTACAGCATTCATTCCTCCTAAACAGTTACCTGAATTAATTGCTGCAGCCCAGACAGCATGCTTCAGCTACACACACCCCTTTCACTAGACTTATAGCACTGTCACCCTTAGAAAGTTGCAATGATTTTGTTTTCTTGCCGAGTTTAGTGTTTCCACTGTCAAGTAACAACCCGTGTTCACAGTTCATTACTCCTGTGCAGCAGTATTTTCATTTAATCCCTGCTTTCAAGCCTCAACTCTCCTTTCATCAAGCCCTACAGATTCGTATCAGGCTGGTGCAAAAATTACCGTTATTGTCACTGTACACTGCAATGCTTATTTTGGATTATAAGCTTTTATTTAAGGGTAAAAGGGTGTACTACATGAATAAAGCACAAATTTTGTTCTACTTATGCTACTGGCTTTGTTTTCACTGTTTATTCTTTTTTATATTATGCTGTCAAATCAAAGATGGGTGAAAAAGCAAATTGGAGCGATTTTGTTGGCAGGGACATCTTCCACTGGATCAGGCTCCTCAAAGCCTCATCCAACCTGGTCTTGAACACCTCCATGGATGGGGAATCTACTACTTCCCTGGGTAACCTGTGCCAGTGCCTCACCACCCTCAGAGTTCTAATGCCTCACTCCACATTTCTTTCTAACATCTATACTAGATCTGCCCTCTCTCAGCTTAAAACCGTTCCCCACATCCCATCCCTGTACACCCTGATGAAAAGTCTCTCCCCAGCTTTGCTGTAGGCCCCTTTTAAGTACTGGAAGGTTGCTATAAGGCCTCCCTGAAGCCTTTTCTTCTGGAGGCTGAATAACACTACCAAAAACGTGCAGCTTGACACTAGTCCCAAAAATTTCGTAATGGAAATAACAGCTTGGAAGACAAGGGTGGTCATGGACATCTTTCTGCAATAGACAACCCATTGAGAGTCATTACTGAAGTGGATCCAAACAAAAGAACTCAAGAGGTTGCAGAAGAACTAAATGTTGATCATTCAACAGTTGTGAAACATTTGCACCCAAATGGAAAATCAAAAAAGCTCAATAAATGGGTGCTGCAAGAGCTGAATGAAAACCAAAACAATCAAATAATCACAATTACAAAGTCTGCTCTGTGCTTCTTTTGTGCAATAAAAACAATCCATTCCTTGACTGCATTGTGGCATATGACAAAAACCAGGTTCTATATCACAACCAACCGCATTCCACACAGCAGCTGCACCGAGATGAAGCACCAAATTCCCTCAGTCAAAGCTGCATCAAAAGGTTATGGTCACTGGTGGTTAGCAAGGGGAATCATCCATAACAACTTACTGAATCCTAGTGAAACAACTACAGTAGAGAAGTATTTCCAGCAAATCAACAAAATACACCAAGAACTGTAATGTTTATGTCCAACATTGCTCAATCAAAAAGGATCAGTTCTTCCCCATGACAACACCCGACTGCACATCTTGCAAATGACTCTGCAGAAGCTGCATCAACTGGTCTACAAAGCTCTACCTCACTCAATTACTCAGACCTCTCACCTACCAATTACCACATTTTCAAGCATCTCAACTCCCTGCAAGAAAAGGTTTTCCACAACCAAGCAGTAGCTAAAAATGCATTTAAAGAATTAATCAGTTTTGAGACTCCAGAGATACTGCTACTGACTGGTTAAAACCATCAACTATTTTTGCACCAACCTAATACTTCCGTCCCTAAGAGTTTTATTTAGTTTAGCTATCTCTGGTCTTCTGTTCAGTTAAGAGTACTCAGCACAGATCTGCCTCAAGACAGGGGACAGAAGAATTAAAAACTGACATTTTGTTTTATTTTAGGTATTACCTTTGGAAAACACAAATGCATCCTCCTGTAGATTTGCTGCCCTCTCCTTCTAGTAACCCACAGGCAAACATCCACTGAGCTAGGCATCTCTTTTCTAACCTTTACTCAAGCATCCAAAACAAACAGGGTGACTCTCACTTGAAAAAACTCAGATATGGCCACGGCTCTACCTTTTGCCAGAATTTCTTGTCTTATTTTTTGCTTCTCTTCAGCAGCTTCCATGCCCTCCTTTGATGCTCTGAATCTTCTTGACCGCTGTTGATTCATTTTCGCACGTGGAGCCTAAAAAGGTATCATAATGCCTGGTTCAGTTGTTGCATCTGGACAATTGTTTCCTTTCTGGATGAGCCTTTTGAAACAGGCCAGTCTGTGATTAATACAAACATCTAACATGACATCAGTCTAAACTGGAACTATAACAGGGATTTCTGTTGTCCCTCATGTCACCACTAGCTCTCCTGTGGCAGCACAGGGAGCTGGATATGTTTCTAAAGAGGTCTCTTGAGCCTCTCCATGAGGTAAGACAGCAGCCTGCACAGCTGTAACCCCATCTCCATAATGCACAGTGCTCAAGGATTCAGATTTCCTTGCAAAATAAATTAAACTTAGTTATGCATATTTGAGAAGCTCTATTTATTATATACCCTTTATCCAACAAGAACCTCCTATAAAAGTATTCATAATTCTTTTGGAAATAAAAAGACTATGGCAGACAGTAATTAGCTATTACCGATGGCAGGTAACTGGAGTTTTTAAAAGGATACATCAACATTTAGTTGGGATTCCTTCTATATAAACACATTGGGAATTCCTGAACTTGAACTCAGGTTAAAAAAACTTTTTATTTGATACTCATTTTATCTTTGAGAAACTGAAAAGTGTAGAAAAACAGCCAAAGCCTAAGAGACCTTCTGGTACTCTGTAAGGCCGTTTTGGCATCTCTTAGTGAGGGTATGCCATCTGGACAGAAGAAAACTCAGTAAAGCAAGGCTAATAAGAAAAGGCGATATGTTTCATTAGACCAATAGAAGTACTGAGGGGATGTGAGGATCAGGTAAGGGGAAAGAAAAGCTTTCAGCTTCAACCGTGCCTTAAGGCTAGCCTGTGAAATATTCCACAGCACAATTCAGTCACTGCCCATTTTAAACTCATATGCTTAAATGGTTTCCTGGCTTTTCCCAGTATGCATTATTACTACATCCACTGAACAGCAGAACATAAGCAGTTTCAGAGCATTACTGTCTTATGGAAGCTTCCTGCATTTCAGAAGCAAAGTTCAGGCTGTGGTAGACTACATTAGCCAGCCCACATAACTCAGAGGACAACAAAACCCATGAATACTTTTAATTACACTCACTGCAACTGTATCAACAGTCTATTTTTATCTGTATTTTTTCATTTTCGAAAACTATTTCCCAAAGGATCTTACAAGAGCAGATGGTATCCACCCTAATTTTATTAACAGCCATTACCTGGAACTAAATATATCAATACTTACTACTCCATCTATAGCCATGTAAAGAAGTCGCCTTGGTCTTACGATGTTGAAGATCCTGTCAATATACTCAAAAATCGCAACCATCATTTCATCTTCATTTTTGGGTGCTGGTCTAAAACATAGAACATTCAATATAATGTCTGAAATGCTACCAACAAATCCTATTTGTAAAAAGACAAAAAAAAATTGCCTTACTTGTCTTCTGGATGTGTACAAGGGTGAATTATACCATTCATATCCAAATACAGATTATCGAACTCCACCTCATTTGGATTAGGTTTGCTTGTATCAATTGGAACCTTGACACCATTGCACTCTTTAGCCTGTGAAACAAATATTTCAGTACCTGATTAGAGAAGTATCACAAATAATCAACAGAGGTATTAATATACAGACTCATAAAAGTTTATTTTTCTCAAGGGCAGCAGGAAAAAAAAAGACAGCAACAAGCTACCCATATAATTACCTGAATATGCATGCTTACACTATTAAAATAGTGCACTTTAAAAAAATGTTTATAAGTCAGCACAACTAGAAGATATTATGACTTATATCAGAGTTGGGTCATTTCTGTTGATCAGAAAGAATTATAAACAAGTTTCCACACCTCCATATTATTCAAGAAAGCAATTCTGCTGCCAGGACCATACTGATCCCTCAAAATTTAGCAAAGGGACTTCAAAGTTTATAATACAACGCTACAACTTCAACATGATAACCAAGAAGCATTGAATTCTTTCTACTTTAAACACTAAATTCCTCAGATTGACATGTCCAAACAAATGTGCACTTCTGCCTTTTCTCACTGCAATCCAATATTTAAGTGGTGTGCACAGGGCAGGGCAGTAAAAATGATTTGCCTATGACTGCCCACAGATCACAGCCCAGCTGACAACACGATGAGCATCCCAAAGTATATTAGGACATCCTGGTGAGCAAAGGACAACAAGATTTAACTGAAAAAAGGAGTTTTCCCAGATTCCTGTGTACAGAGAAAGGAGATCCTTCCACCAGCCAAATCTCCAGTTTTGGTATATAAGTGTTACTTTTCCTGCTGATTATCAAATGCATCAAGATGCTCAAACCTCTGGATTCTTCAACGCCTGCTGCTGAGTTTGCTTGTGATTTGAAGTTATTGAATCAGAGTGCTTTGAGTTGGAAAGGTCCTCAAAGGTCCCAACACCCATGCCATTGGCAGGGACACCTTCCACTGCATCAGATTGCTCAAAGCCTCATCCAACCTGGTCCTGAACACCCCCAGGAATGGGGCATCCACGGCTTCCCTGAGCAACCTGTGCCAGTGCCTCACCTCCCTCACAGGAAAAAAATTCTTCCAATAACCTAAATAAAACACAGTCATTACCTTCCACGTCTGAATATAAAGTAAACTTCTGACTATAATGCTTCATATCCTCTGCAATACTGTTTTTTTCTGCTCCCAGGCAGCTATCTAATGAGCATGATATCCAGGCTACATTACAGACTGTAAACTCTATGCTAAGTTATAAACAACCTAAACTACCTACAGCCACCTGCCATCCTCTACCAGTTGGACACTCTTGAACACTCACAAGAGGCTATACAAGATAAATCCAGAAGTAGAAAGAAAACTAATTGCAGGTTAACTGGGAGTTATAAACAATACCACCCTACTTCGCATCTGCTGCCATGTCAGTGACAAGTAACTACCTAGGTGGAGAGAACAGTCTCTCTAATCAGCCACAGAGACTGGAGTCAGCACTGCAATACTTACAAACGGGAACCTCATCCCTTCTCTCAAGCCATCAAAGCAATCAGTTTTGTAAAAGAAACACTGCCCAGTGTTTCAAAGTGGATTAGTAACCATGTTCCATTTTGTTTCCTCCATATGTTTGGGGGGTTTTGTTTGGGCATTTGTGTTGGGTTTTTTTAGTTTGGTCAAAATGCAATTAGCAACACTGTAACAGCAAATGTGAAAACTCCACCTTCTCTCTTTCAAAGCAATTCCAGCCAAACATATAAGCTGCTGAACGAAACACCAGTAGCACCAGTGATGCAGGAGACATGAGCTTATAAAGAAAAAGTTAAAAGCTTTTGCAGTGGAATCATGACTGGAAAGGGTTATATCACAGAGCTGGAATGAAAAGCACTCTTGAATAGCTTGGTATAAAGTGGAAATTAATTAAATTAATGTTGTGTTGTTACCTTATGGCTATGATCACAGGGTTACACGAGGGGAAAATGGGATACTACTAGTCCTCTTCTTCATGTGAAACTTAGCAGCAGTTGATAAACTAGCATCACACACTTGCTCTAAACATGTATTTGCAGATTTGCTGCCTGCTGAATGAGTCTCCCACCTCTCTCATACAGACTCAGACTGTCAGATGTAAAGAGAAAAACTGAGAAATCATGCCATCAATTCTATACAGTTCTCTTGCTTAAAGAAGCAGTGGAACCAGCTGAACTCACCCACCTCAAAATGCAAAACTAAAACCCCTAAAGCAAAGGCTTTATTCAATGTTTACATTTTTCACAGTTATAGGCATATGGAATTCTTCCAGAGCAATTTTTTAAAGTCATTTTTAAATGACTCTACACTAAGACCCTCTATTTCACTTCTTCAAAATAGGTGAAATTTCCAATAATTCACATCTTTCTTATACTCTTCATCCAAACCAGTCAAATTCTGGCAGATGAAATCCTGACCACTGTTTGCTTCCTTTATTGAACTTTCTCGAACAAAGAATTAGCAGAAATCAGTTGTCAGGTGCAAGCACTGTACAGTAGCTTGCAGTTCTAATAAAGTAACCCTGGGAAACCAAGACCTGCAATTTTAAAAGATTAATCATTCTGGTTTACATCAGATAACAGGACGAGAAGCTTGCCTTGTGTTCTACTTGATCTTTCATCAAACCTCTTGCCAGAGCTAACTGCAACTCAGAAGATATCAAAGGCTTACAATGATATGATACAGAAAATAAAACTGCCCCCCTCATCACAGATCTTATTTTCAGTCTTTAAGGTAAAGGAAAATAAGCGTGATCTCTTTCAGATGGCTTTGAAAGCTATTCAGTTTTCATCTGCATACTGCTATTTCAGCAACTTCACCACTGCATCCTCATAAACCTATCAGATTTTTAATGTAACAGCCTTGTAAAAGGTTTAAGTATCTGGGAGAGATATCTCTTGTGATATAACTAAACTGTTCACTTTTAATCTGCAGCCTCTTTTGAAGCCATTGAAAATAGATCTTCAAATATGATACTTTAGTTGCAGCTTTATTAATTCGTAAGCATTTGATTAAGAATATTCTCTCCTGGATTTTATATTATCTTCAAGATCTTCCTCTTATTCTTCCTGCTCAGCTTAAGGAGAAGATTAATCAGATTTAAGCAAAGGAAATAATCTAGCAAGGTAAGAGAACAAGGATCAACTTTTTAATATTTCAAAGAGACAAGCTACTGGGAGATAAAAAATTTCTGATTAGAGAGATTTATAAGCAATCCTAAAATACACATAGTGCTGATTACATCGTGACAGAAGTTTAAATTAATCTACAGTAAGGCAAACTACAGCTTCTCACTACTGTCCTAGTCCTCTCTCAAATTTATGAGATTTGAATATTAAAAAAATGTAATGTATATGATTTTTCCATGTGTTTTCCTTACTGTAATTGCAGTGTGCTCTTAAGTCAGAATAAAGCACGTGGATAAGGACATCAGCACTTGATACTTCAGTTATTTTAGAAGTCATATTTATCCTTTTATTCTAATAAAGAACATTTGCTATTTCAAGCTCAATTATTAAGAAAACCCCAGAAGAATGTACAATCACAAACTCAGTAAAACCAAGACTATGTAAGTCTTCATTTTATCTAAATACTAGAGCAGTTTTGACTAAAGAAAGACTAAATTGTTTACAAATATGATGAAAAAACTAAGTCTTCGGCTTTCAGAGAAAACTGTACTTAATTGTTATAGATTGTAGATATTCTTGTTGTTTGAATTGTGACTGCTTTTATATAGATGGATCCTAAAGTATTATCCAGAAACTGCTGGGCAAGTTTGCAAGACAAAAATTTAGAACACCCATTTACTGTGAAGACGAAACTGTAAAATAATGTACTTTATAGTGTCGACACTCTATTTGCACCCTCTTGAAGAGCACTGCTTTAAAACATCACAGCCAAACTTCACCTTGTGACCTCTTTGCTGTGACTGAGCACTGAGGCTCTTGCCAGCATGGCAGATGTGTGACACATAAACCAATGGAGCTGCTGCCACCACGCTCCCAATGTTACTTTTGGAATGGGTGCTCATTCACACAAGTTAGCCTTGGATGTAGTGAAGGAAAGGAGGAATTTGGTTAACGAAACTCCCCCCCCCAACACCCTTGCCACTCACTATTCCCTGGCAGTCATGACAGTGATCCACTGTCCTCAAAAGCACTTTAAAGTGAGGGTTATCCAGATCCTCTGAATAAACCAGAATTGAGACACAAAACCCAAAAGTTTGATAAAGCTCTAGTAAGAACCATCACTGCCACCTGCCAGCATCTTATTCCAGAGTAAGCATAACTATGAGAGGCTAACAAGCTGTACTCGTAAACTCATGAACCACTGTGCTCTGTAACAATTCCCCCAGGCAGACAAATGCTCACCGGAGAAAATAAATTGCTTCTTGCAGCTATGGGTAAAATAAACTTCACTTCTTTCACACTGAGAGAGGCTAACTGAAACCACAATGGTAATCAAAACAAAAGAGAAACTCAGAGTTTTAACCGTGCAATACTTGATTAATCCAGATCTACAATTCTGTTTCATGACCTGACTTTGAAATACAAAACCACCCTGACCAAAAGAGCTAAATGATATAATTGATCTATCTACCATTCACACACACCAAAATCTTGCTGACGGCAGGCAGGTAATACACACAGCAAAAAAAAACCCAGTGGCAATACATAATTCAATCACTTTACTCTTTTTCCCTATCTTCTCTACCTCATCTGCACATTCCTATTTACTTCACAGTACTGTACTCTCCAAACACGAGGTACTTCTCCCAGGGAAGGGCAGGAGGCAGCGCAAAGGCAGAAGCCACAGCACATGCTCAGCAGCATGGATGTGAACTTCAAAAACCAGGATTACAGAAAATAAATGAACGCAGCAAACACACCCTGACAAAAGACTAATGATACAATTTATCCAGAGAAGTGCAGAGAACAAAAACAGTTTGGGAAGCATGAACTCAAGAGTTTTAAAGCTTTATTAGTCTGGAAGAGAACAACCTGTTGTTTTCACTGCCCTGTAAAGCTACCACAGTGCAGCTATTCAAATCCAATGCAAGTCTATGCTGCCACTGAAGGGAGACACCTCCATCCTCTACCCATCTCCCACCTCCTATTGTGTCCCCTGGGATAGCACAAGCATTCACGTGCCTGAAACAATGCACAGAAAGGAGCCAGCCTGTCTGAGAACCTGCCCAGCAAAACCACATAAACAAATAATATTTCAGCTGTGGTACTTCCACATGTGACCACATAGACCTCTGCGCTAATGCAAGGGAGAAGATAAATATTAAGCCATCAGCTGAAGGAAGAGACCAGACAGCTTAAAGCACCTACTAGGAGTTGTGGGTTAGTAAAAATCATCTGTGGAATCAAGCATTCAGGCTGGAACTAAGTCTTCACCAAAACCTGCCTTCTGTTGCTATAAAAAAGTAACATTTTAAACGCCATCTCTGGAAAAATCAACTCGCTGAGATAGTTCTCCTATACTAGGAATACCTTAGCATCACAGAATGGCTTGGGTTAGAAGGGACCTTAAAGATCATCCCGTTCCTGGGCACGGATACCTTCTACTGCATCAGGTTGCTCAAAGCCTCATCCAGCCTGGCCCTGAACACCTCCAGGGATGGGGCAGCCACCACTTCTCTGGGCAACCTGTGCCAGGGCCTCACCACACTCACCGTGAAGAATGTCTTCCCCTTCCCCCCGATCTCGGGCCCTGGCCCCTCTAATAAACCCTGGCCCCCACCCTGACCGTCCCACCCCACCTTCTCCTCCACGCAGTTGACGATGATGGAGGGGTACTTGCGGCTGAGCCAGCGGAAGAAGGCCGGTACTCCCATGTTGGGCCCAACGGTCTCCGGGTGCTGGGGACGCGGCGAGCGGCACTTCCGGGAGCAGAGGGCGGCGCGGGGCACGATGGGAGGGCGGGCGCGCGCCCAAGGCGGTGGCGACGGTCACGTGGGCTGGGGTTAGTTCCCGGTTTCCTAAGGCTGTGGTGGCGGTGTGGAGGGAAACGGGGCCGGAGTATGGAGTGGGATTCCTGTTCCAGACAGTGGAATACTTTGATTTAAGCTAAAGGAGAGTCAGGTTTTCATTCGAAATAACTAGGCTGGGGGTTTTTTGTTTTAGATTTTTCGTTGGGTTTTTTTTTGAAAGTGAATGCCTCTCTGATAGCACTTTTTTTTTTTTTTAATCGCATATTGAGAGCTGCCCTGCAGAGAAGGACTTGGGGGTGCTGGTTGATGAGAAGCTTGACTTGAGCCGGCAATGTGTGCACTCGCAGCCCAGAAGGGCAGCTATATCCTGGGCTGCATCAAAATAAGTGTGGCCAGCAGGTCAAGAGAGGCAATTCTGCCCCTCTATTCGTCTCTTGTGAGACTCCTGTGGGGTACTGTGTCCAGTTCTGGAATCCTCAACATAAGAAGGATATGGAGCTGTTCAAATGGTCCAGAGGAGGGCTACAGGGATGCTCAAAGGGCTGGAAAACCTCCCATATGAGGACAGGCTGAGAGAGTTGGGGTGTTCAGCCTGGAGAAGAGAACGCTTTAAGGAGACCTTATAGCAACCTTCCAGTACCTGAAGGGGCTATAAGAAAGCTGGGGAGGGGCTGTTTACAAAGGCTTGTGATGATCAGACTAGGGGCAATGGGTATAAATGAGAGGGGCAGATTTGGACTAGACATGGGGAAGAATTTCTTCACTATGAGAGTGGGGAGGCACTGGAACAGGTTGCCCAGGGAAGTTGTGGCTGCCCCATCCCTGGAGGTGTTCAAGGCCAGGTTGGATGGGGCCTTGGGCAGCCTGATCTACTAGGATGTCTCTGCCCATGGTAGGAACTGGATGATCTCTAAAGTTCCTTCCAACCAGAACTATTATATGATTCTGTGGTTTTTTTCAATAGTGTTTTTCCAGAAAATGTTAAAACTCTTCATTCTTTTTATATCAAAAACACTGGCAAATAAAACTCTCTAAGACTTGTTTTGGAGTTTTAGAAAGCAAGCATCCTTTTGTCAGTCCTGCGCAACATGAGGGAGTGATCTCCATCAATTGTGTGCAAAGACAAAAGAGTTGGGGACAGAATGTATTTCCCTCTTACATGCATATATAAAAATTTCCCCAGAAATCTTATGCATATGCTATTACTTTCCCAGGTCTAGTTTTAATGTTATTATGAACTTCACAACAGTCAAATCTCTTGCTAATTGGGGGTTGGCTCCAGCTCTGTCTGACCTTGCATTTGAGATAGGGAAAGACTGCAAACAGAGGTGATTATAGAAGACACATCTGTTCTGCACAGGTCATACTTTACACAAGATGTCATCATTTCCAGAAGTGGTAAAAGAAGTAGCTACTATTACTATTACAAAAAGTGGAATATTTTGATTTAAGCTAAAGTAGAGTTAAGTTTCGTCTAAGCAATTGTACAGCATGTCACTCTGATAGTACATTTTCTTTTAGACAGTGTTTTCCAGCCATAGTTCATTATTTTAAGATAAAAAGTCATTATCCTACTCTACTCAGGCTGCACCTGGAGTACTGCATTCAGTTTTGGTCCCTGCTACACAAAAAAAAAATATGTGGACAAGCTGGAGAGGGTCCAGAGAAGGGATACTATGATCAGAGGACTGGGAAACCTTCCATACAAAGTAAGGCTGAGAGAACTGGGTTTGTTCAGCCCTGAGAGGAGAAGGCTTAGTGTAGACCTTATCACCATGTTCCAGTACACAAAGGGTGTCTACCAAGAGGACGGAGACTCCCTTTTCACAAGGAATCACACAGAAAAGACAAGGGGTAGTGGGTAGAATTTGCTCCTGGGGAGATTGCACTTGGATTCCAGAAGAAAATTTTTCACCGTGAGAACTGTTAAACGTTCAAACCATCTCCCCGGGGAAGTGGTGAATTCCTCTACACTGGACACTCTTAAGGCTCAACTTGACAGGGTGCTGGGCCATCTCACTTAGACTATATATCACCTACAAAGGTTGGACCAGATGATCACTGAGGTCCCTTCCAACTTGGCGTTCTGTGGTTCTGTGACTGAAAGGTGAGGTACTGGGAGAGACCTTTTCCTCTTGGGAAGGAGGGGATGGGGCTGCTTTCAGTTCAACAAGGCTGCTTGGACTTGATGAGTCAAAGGTCTTTTCCAACCTGATGATTCTATACTTGCACAGTAAGGAATCAGACTGAAGAGTGAGGCTCTGGAAGATGCCTTTCCCCTTGTGAAGGAGACAGTGGAGCTGCTTTCAGTTTCAGCAAGGCTGCCACCACAGTAAGGACTCAGACTGAAGGGTGAGGTGCTGGAAGAAGCCTTTTCCCCTTGGGAAGGAGAGGAGGCTGCTGGCAGTGGTTTAAAATGAACACTAGCAGGAGGGCAGAGGGGCAGCAGAAGCTGAGGGGATGTCGCCAGAAGCAGCGAGTGTAAAATCGCTTGGTGCGATTCATGACAGTCACAAGAAGTAAAGAAACCCCATCCCATCGCTTTCCCCATTGCATAAGCAAATAGTATTAAGTTAGACATTTGATGATGTTGAAATGGAATTAAACCTTCAGGTATTAAATGGGATTAACACAAGGAAGATTTTGTGCTCTGCTGTGTCCTGTCACTGTACACCCAGCTTCATTAGGAGGGCATTGATGGGGGCAAGGATATGAAAAAGCAGCCTGAGAATCATTAACAAAAATAACAAAATCTCAGCAGTGCTTATTGAGTCAATGCTGCTGATTTGGGGAGGGGAGAAGAACCTTGCTACTTTGCTAATTTGCTGTAGAACAATTTAACCCAATATTTTATTTCTCATTATTCTTAGCCTCACTTAGCTGTTGTTAAGCCATTTTCTGTTGTCACTCCTCTTAATAAAATCTGTGACTTGAATAAATTTCCCCAGCAACTTTGTATTGGCACTACATCTGTAGTATCAGCTAAAGATTGTCCTTTATCTGTTCCTTGCAAAATGTTGCCTGATTGAAGTTTCCTATTGTAGTGCTTCTCCTCTTGGAATTTTGCATAGAGTAAGACAGCTTGGTATTAACATTTTGTTTGTATTGATGGGCAATCAATTGTTTTTCTGATAATGCTAAAGAAAACAGAAGACAGCAGCACTAGCAAATGCAAATGAAATATGATCATCTTATCTTATAATTACTTGAGTAAACAAGTGCTGGAAAAAAATAATACTGTAACAAATATTTCCTTGAAAAGCCAATCTATGTTTTGCTAAAAAAAAAACCACCAAAAACGCAAACCAACCCCAAACTCTTATAAATATCCTACAGCAAAATTCCCCCTGCAGAAACATGACCTGGCATCCTCAGTGAAGGAGATGAAAGCATAACTTTTTTAAGAACAGGGTGGGTGAGGCAGAGGCAGAAGCAGCTGAGCTAGAGGGCTGCTGTTGTGCCAAGTGTATGTCAGTGACTGGGAAATATGGAGTCTTCTCCAGTGCAAGAAGCAGTAGTAGAAGTCTGCTACTAAAGAAAAATTATGTTGTTGACAAACAATAGCAGTAGCTTCTGCCTGACATCTGATTTGGAGTGGGAATGAGCTCCTTTCTCAGTGCGACCTTCTCTCTTGGGAAGTGACCACCACCTCTATCAGCTTCCCCATTGGTGGCCAAGGACAGCAGGGGTTCTTGGCTCCCAGAGCTCTCCTAAATAGAGCCACCACCTCTGCATGTTGTTCTCTCTGCAGAGTCTCAGAGTCAGGGCTGTGTGCCCACGCAGACTCTGTTTCAGCTCGCCAGGTAACGGCACTCTTCCAGCATTTTTTTGTCAGCCCTTACATGCTAACTTCCTTTTGTCAGCAGATGAACAGGGCATAAGCCGAAGTTTCGCCTCACAACTGTGTGCATATGACACATGAAAAAAGAAGGTAGCACCAAGTTATTGCACATACCCAGCAGGGATATGGGAAGACTTTTCATTACAGCATTTTCTGTAGATGAGTGGCATGCTGATTTAAATCTGTTGAGGCAGTATTGATTGCAGTCCCCCTGTCCATCAACAATCATCTGCCATCATCTTTGGGCTGCCAGTGTGACAGCTGTGAAGGAGCAAAGTAAAGTTGACTGGCAGAATGTTTTGCATCTAATGAGCTTGTGCACAAAAAGGGTATAATAAATAATGCTCTGGAGGAACTCAGCTGTCGATTCAGCACCACAAGAGAGAGATTGCCTTCACAGAAGCTCCCAAAGCCATCCGTCACCTGTCACAAGTTGCGTGTCTGTGGCTGAGCTGGACTGAGGGAACAGAAAGCACCAAAGACTGGTGATGGGTGCCTTGTATCATGCAAGGAGATATAAAGTAGGCTGACATCAAGAACCCAGAAGCACTTAGGAAGAGCTTAATACTACAAAGGCACTGCAGGTTTGAGGCAGTGAAACTTAGTAGTACAACTTAGCAGTGCATGCTGCTGGAGAGGCTTCTTCCAGATGAAACTTGGGCTGACATTCATGGAAAGCCTATGTAGTCTGGCTCTGGTGGGACATAATGGTGAGCGTACATTTAGCAGAAGGTGAGGACCAGGAATGAATTACCACGTCTTAGGAATGATCAGAAAAACGCAGCTAGGAGTGGAGACCCAGGCACTAGTCCTCAGCGGGTTCAGACATTGGTTCTGATATGGGTCTGCTGGGTAACACCAAGTCTGCACTACACAAAAGACAATAAACCTCCAGCATGCTGCTAGGAGACACCTGAGAAGTTCCTACAACTACCATGTGGTCAGCCAAGAGCAGCAGCTTGACAGGGGCTTGCCTTTCTGGTCTGTCCCAGCATTGCCCTCTACCTTGGCCAGTCAGCTGCTGGACCCTGGGCAGTGTGATCCCAATTCCACCCACTCACCCTGCGCCACAAGAAGATGGAAAAGAATAGGGAGAGAAACTTGTGGTTTGGAAACTAAAATAGCTTAAATGAGATGATAACAGTAAAAAGAAAAGACAGTGGTATTATGAAAATAAGAAGATATATACCAGTATATACAGAACCAGTACTGGAGCCCCCCCTACATGGTTATATTACCACAAGACACTGCAGACTGGACTCAGCGACAGATGGGAATTGGATTCAGGAACATGTGGATTGGGATTAGGGGCAGAGGGATCAATGAGTACCTTACTGGGTCTTGGCCATCAAAGAAGGGCTTAACCTTCACAATCCTTCAACTTTATACTGAGTATAACATATACAGAATGGAATGCTCTGTTGGTCAGTTTTAGGTCACCTACTTGGAGGTGAGCCCTTTTGTACCCTTTGCCTATAGCATTCTATCAACTTGGGGATGGCCTTAGTTTCTACAGGAGTAAGGATAAGCAATGGTCTTTTGGTGTACCTCCATCCTGTTACTTGGCAAGAGCTAGAAATACTAAATGTTATCACCTCCACAGGCAGACACTGTATTAAAAACATGTTCTTAATCTTCAGAAAATGCAGTCACTTAGAAAAGATTTAACTGAAAAGTTAGAGAATTGGTTCTGTTTTAACCCAAACCAGGACACAGTCGTACTGGCATCCCACTGCAGAACTGGTTTTCAAGCATCACAATTTGCAGGACGCACCTGCAATTCTCCTCTCACACCTCCCACCCCTCCAAAACTACCTGGAACCTCTCGATCCCCCTAAGACCCCCCCCAAATCCCCCCCAAACCCCCCA
>WAAB01007606.1:0-20600 GCA_013389865.1 Piaya cayana | reverse complement strand
CCTCCAGGACCCTCTCAATTCCCCTAAGACCATACCAAATCTCCTCTAGGGGCTGAGCTGCCACTAAAAGCCTCCTGTCCCCTGGTCTGAGCCCCGGCAGCACTTGCTTTCCCTGCTGTCTGCCCAGCCCAGCCACTCACACTCCTACCCACAACGGGACAAGACAAATGGGGTGCAGGCCCCGGGCCCAGCTACACAATTCAAGCCAGAGGACAACTCCAACAACACCAAAACCAACCAGAGCTCGGTGGTTACAGGTCTTTATTCTCCCCTCTCCCTCCCCAAGAGCTCAGCACTGGGAGCTCTTGCCCAGCCGTCTCCTCCCCTTGAAGGCACCAGAGCAGCAGCCAAGGCAGCAGCTTCCACCCTGGAGGCACTGAGGGAACAAGCAGTCAAGGGAACGGGCCCAACACTCAACTCCAGGCCCTGCTCACTGATCTCCTACCCACTGCCAGCTCTTCTGGAAAGTGGACAGTGCTGCTGGGAAAGAGCTCCTTGCGCCCCACACACAGACAGGCTTTGGCCCAGGACAGGAGCTGCTTCAAGTTGAAAGGAAACCAGAGATATGGTAGACTGAGTCCCGTGACAGCCAGGCTGCAGTGCAGGCTGTGAGCTCTCCTATGATTCTCTTGTCATTCCAGCATTAACAGCCCAGATCTGGGAGCTCATCTCTCATTCTGTCACCTCTGTGGTGAGCAGGAGGGAGCCCACACCAGTCCCATCTTGTCACCTCATTGTGAAGATCCCTATTACAAGAACAGGAAAACACCTGGCCATGGACAGGCAGAGAACATGGACACCAAGACCAGGTGCTGCCACTCACCAACATCAGATGTGGCTAAGGCCTCTGGGATGAAAGAGCAGCAATTCCATCCGGCTCCCAGCTCACCTCAGGGGCAGCGTTCAAAGCAGTCTCCAACCCCAACCTGGACAAGTTCCCAGTTCACCTCGAGAGTTGCAAGAGGCCTCTTTCAATTGATGCAAACCCTTATCAGTGCCCCCTGGCAGCCAAGAGGGCAACTGTGCCCTGGGCTGCATCCAGCATGGCATCACCTGCTGGCTGAGGGAGGGGATTGTCCTGCTCCACTCGACACTGGGGTCATGAGAAGTTGGGAGCTGTGCTACATTCTCCAGAATGGCACGGCTCACACCATCTCCTGGCACATGGGAATGGCTTGTCTGGGAAGCAGGAGACCTCCTGTGTGCCCATGGGCTGCTTTCTCCTCTCCTCCTGCTCTCTACATACCTCCTATTCCACAACCAACTTGTCCATCCCTTTCAGTGGGGCAGGGGTCCCACTGGACATGAGGAAGGGATCCTTGCTGGCACAGGCTGTATCAGCCAGCCAGCCTCTGAAGGGAGAGATCATAGGAACCTTTGTGAAAAGTAGCCTGTGGTCAAGCAGGCACAGAAACCCTGGCAGTTAGAGAGGATGTTGAAGTCTTCATTAAAGCACAGCTTCAGTTGAACCCAGCTGTTTCACATGACATCAGCCTTGGTCATATATCCCCCCAGCTCCATCCTTTGTGCGGCTGTTTTTCCAGTGGTTGAAACAGTCAACACTGCACCACTGGCAACATCAAACCAAAAGCCACAGGATTCAAAGCAAGCCAGCAAACATATATACTAAGGGTTTCTTCTCATTTTCAAGCCTTCTGCGAGACTATATTTCATATTCTTGGGCTTGTCTCAGACCTACGTGCTCTTTTGATTAAGCTGAATATTTTTACCATTTTAAAGTTGGTTTTGATGGGCTGGGCCCATCAATTGGCGCTTGCATTCAAAGACACTGTACTGTTTGCAGTGGAGTTTAATTGGGGTGCTGCTTTTTGCTTTTGAACTTATCATAATTATGAACAGATTTTTTTTTAATATGTCCCCTGCTTTCTCCTTTCCAAAGAAAATCTCATGTTTAATGAACTTAATTTTAGATAAAAGGAATTAAAAGAGGAAAATTAAAAATGTATGAAGCTCCTAGAGTTATCCAATTACTGTGATGCCCACACAGCAATGCCAGCACTGATTTTACAAAGCAAGCAAAAGCAGAGAAATCACTGGGGCTTGCCACATGTAAATACCATTCTATTCCAAAATGTGCTGAATTATAAATGTACATTCTATGCATTTCTTCTTGATCTGTTGCAGAAGATAAAGATCAAACATGCCAGCCTGCTCCAAGTAGCATATGTATGCATACCCAGAATGCTCGCTGTCTTTTGTCAAACCCACATCTAGCTCTGTAGTTGAAAGATCAGAATGCACATCACCATCAGAAGAGGATGGTCTTTGCATTCACAGTGTGGCAAAAGCAGTGGCCAGGTTGTTGGAGCAGCATCTAGAGGCCAGGCTGATTTGTCCATTACACAGTGCTGTCAGTTCCCCATCGCTCCCAACAAATGCCTCACCTCTAACAACCTCTGCATTTCTGCCACGTGGCTTTGTCCTGCACCTTTTCTGCAGGCACTGGGTGCTCACTCTGAGCAGATGACTGTAGACAAGTGGCTCCGAGTCCCAGGAAAGAAAGAGACAAGGCCCTCCACAGAGTGACACAGCTCCCTCACTGTGGAGGTTCTTGTTTTACAGACAGGTCCCACCCTTTGAGGTGATGGTGCTCAGAGATAAGACCTGCACAAGCATCTCAGAGCAAGTGGAAATCTCAGGACAGATCTTCATTTATTCCCCAAAACCAAACGTATCACAAAAAAGCTCAGTCTCATGGTGGGGGACTGCAGTCAGACCAGGAAAACACTTAACGGTTAAGAGAAAGCACACTTACAAGGAGACCATGTATAGTAACAAGCAATATTTATTTTGTATTTAAATTGCCTTTGATGATGAAGTGATGGACTGCAGTTCAGGTAGCGGGACTCTCAGTACGTACAAGATGATATTGTTTATTTCTTCCCAAAAGCGAGTGAGGGGAATATTAATCATAGAAGTCATCAAATTCATCTGCCTCTGTGTTGTGAGTTTGTGGGCGCAAAGCAGCCTCAATCTCAGAGCTGCTGTCATCAGATTCGCCCCAGAAAGCTGAGGGTGAGAAGAAAACAAGAATTTTAAATAACAAACATGGAAAAGGTTTTATGTCACAGATTTGATCTTTTACAGCTCTCTGGAGGCAGAGACACATTATGGCTTATGAAGAAGGTCAGAGTTTTGAAGACCACAATACCTAGGTGCGTGTTCTGGATATGGCTTGCAATCAACATGTCGTTGTCTCTGATAACGGAGCTGCTGTGGCCAAACAGTGGGCTCATTCAGAGGTCCCACTTCATTGTTCCTCAAGGTAGCTGGAGAGAACATTTCCACTCCAAGCAATTTACTTGACCAGCTGCTGCCTGAATTACAGCTTTGTCTATTATGTTCCACTTTCAATCTCTCTCTCTCTCTACTCGACCCTTGAAGTCACAATTGAACCATGACATCACAGAGTTGGCATAAAAATGGCAATGATGCCACAAATGAAAAATCACCACTTTAAGATAGGATCAAATACAGGCAAGATTAACCTAAAAAAAACCCCATATGGTTTTAACAAACAGCTCTGGGCATAAGTGAATAATTTCACTGAACTGAAAACAATACCTTTTAAATCCGGTGTGCCTAGAAGGTTCCTCAATACATAAATTCATTTGACCCATGAAAAAACGTGGCACAAGGGTAAGCATAAGTCAAGTCCGCAGTCACTTACTCAACTGTGCTTTCTGTCTGTTCCTAACTCATTCCAGAAGAATGCTGTTTGTCCATCAGTGCAATAGCTGCGATGCCCCAAATGAGGCATAAGACTCAGAAACAGGGATTCAGGCAACAGGAGAGGGGAAGGCTGTCACACCTCATACAGAAATTTCAGTTTGTGTGTGACTGAGGCACTGTTAATGAGTTCAGTGCTTTTGATGGCACAAGCTATATAAACATCTTATCTACAAATGCAGCAGCTGCATCTTTCATCCTATATCCCTGGCCCCCTGGAACGCATGTTTTCACTCAGCAGGGAACATCAGAGCAGCACCAGCCGCACCCTGTGCTCACTTCCAAGTAGAACACGTGGGAAGAGGCTAAACACACTGAAAGGGTCCAAAAAATGAAACTCCCCAGAGGAGGAGGAAACAGGCTGGGGACGTGAGAGAGGCCTTTCAAATGGGACCAAAGCAGCTGTCATTTATGGCATCCTTAAGTCAGCTCAGGTGCCACACCTCTCAAATCAGTTCTGTACCATTCAGGACTGGATAGTGCCTTAAGCTGAGTGCCAGGTAAAGCTCCCTGCTCCCAGCACTTATGTGAGGTTCAGTAAGAGTTGGCTTCAGACACCAGTGGTTGTTAGTCATTAAAAGAGAAAAAATGAAATGCAGGGAAGAAGTAAAACATGCAGGGCCCGAACACCAATTTAAAAGAAAGCCTCCTTTCTCATGGAAAAAAAATTGTTCCAGATGCACACAGATGGATGCACAGGCACCTTTGTGTGCCCACCTTCAGTAACTACGCTCACCCACTCCTGCAGCCCACATTTTAAAGAGGGGATCAAGGAAATGTCAGTTTTTACCTTCTCTAGGCTTTCTCCTATCTACTATTAATTACTGCTGGATTTAAACCCTGGAGCAAATATCACTACTACTTCCACACCGTACTCACTAGGAAACATGTCCTCTGTGGTCCAGAACTGGTCAATTGTCAACTATTTGCTGATTCCTGTGTTGAGACAGGGCAATTCCACACTTTTCTATTCCCTTATGCTCATAACTCATACAGTTCCATAGTGTTGTCCTTAAAGATTTTCTACAGTATAAGTTACGCTTAGGAATACATCCATTTTAAATAACAACACTGTTTGCTTACCTTTGGATTTTATAGCAACTACTGCTCCCTTCCTTGTCCCAGTCCTGTAAAAGAGAAAGATTTTAAATAATCAGCACATTGTCACAAAATTAAAAGAATGTTGACTTATTTTAAAAAGTTGACTTATTTAAAAAAACCCCAAACAAATGTGAGATGGTTTAAAAATAAATCAGTAATTTATCTAATTATTTTTTTTAAAGTAGTTATTTCATCAATGGTTTCTTCACATTTATGTCTTTTAAAAGGTAGAGAAATTAACATGCAGGAGGTACACTGGTCCAGATGTTCAGGCAGCATGAACCAGAGTCATTCCTTGGTCACAACGCCCATTTACACCCATAGTGAATTCAGGGCACAAAGGATGAGAGATCCGTCTATCTTTCGAAGCCTTTCAGATAAAGCAAAGAAAGTAAAGAAAAAATCCAAACAAAAATAAAAGCACCCCCCACTGCTGCTCACTGAACTTCCTTATTCCCCTTCCTGCCAGTGGACTCCTCTTGCCCAGCGACTGGGTTCCCATAGCATCATCCACATCCCTATGTAAATGTGCAATCTCCCAGCTGCCTTTGATCTACCTTGATGTATATGCAGTTGCGATTCTGTTCTGTTAAATGACTGCTCTTGTGCCTAGAGCATCACAGACCCTTTTGAATCTCTCAAACAAGCTGGAATCATTTTGATCTTTTGTGTGTAGCGTGTGTATTGTGTTGGTGCTGTGAAATAATCACACAGGGGCAATGATGTAGGAGAATTAACTGTTATATTAACAGTCCTGCAATAAGCTCTAAAAATAAAGCTTCAGCTGATTTTAATCAGGAAAATCAAATAGGAGATATTTGTGACATTACTGTGTGGACTAGTAAAATATAAGCTAATATCAAGCTGCAATTTGAAGCCGTTGTCACAGTCAAAACAGGACTCAATCAGCTGTCAAAAATTTCATACAATTTGCTGCATTTTGCTAAAGACGTGGCAGCTAATACATAATCGCTTAAAGTGGGGAGTTAAATATATTCTAACTGCTATTGTGAAGGCATTTGTGATAGAAACACACACACAAAAAAGAAGCTGAGATTATTCACTGCTTGTCGTATATCACTGTATTTGGTAAGAACTGGTGATTGCAGCTGGAAAGCTAAACCTAAAGCACAGGGAAGCTGCAGTATGTTACAGCTACTGATGTTACAGAAACTTCTTTTAAAAAAAAGAAAGCTCACACTGTTTAAATAATATTCCTTTGCTACAAACTGTGATTGCCATCAGCACTCCCTCTTCACAGATATACAAAAAAATCCCAGAAACAGAATATTAAACAGCCAAAGTTCAACCAAGACACCAATCTGAGGCTTAAGTACTAGTAACAATTAACAGTACTAGCGGAGTACTTAACAGCAACATAACTAATTATTAACTTACTATTTCTTTAGGTTATAAGCTTCAGCATGTTTTCCTTCAAATGTTTCCCTGATGTTTTGTTAGTGTGCTATCCAAGTGCCTTTCCGTTTTATTCAGAGACAAACCCTATGCTGCATCACACTTCAACTTCTCCTTCAAATGCATTTACTTAACAGTATTTCCAGGAAGTATTTTCCACTTGAGCCACTGGGTTCAGTCCTGCAACATGGTGAACATCCTTAACTCTTGTTCACTTTGGTGAGATTTCATGACCCTCAGCATTTCCCAGGAGGTGCTCCACGTATCCCAGGTTTAGCCTGTAAAAATGTGCTCAAGAGGCTGCAACTCTGGTGGCTGTGTTGTTTTTCCCCTGGTGTAGAGCAAGAAACCACTTGTTGCTGAGCTACAAATTGAGAGGTGACTTCTGCGACAGACTGCATAAGAACCATTTTATCTTCAAGTAGTTCAGTCAAACAAGATCAGGTGGCTGGCAGCTACTGCTTCCAGTGCCTGCTGCTTCATCTCCCATCATCAAGAAGGAAGGTACATGAGGCCTTCTTTTCTGCCATGCAAGGATGTCCCTCCCTAGGTCCCTCCACTTGTCTCTGTAGTTCAAGTCCAGATCAAGCACAGGATGGTTGGTCATTTGGGCCCAGAGCCTATGCTGTGCCCATACAACATGAAGCTTAGGAACACCAGTGAGGACTGCCCAAGTCTTGGGCAGATTGGTCCTCCTACGCAACTCAAAGCACTGCAAAGTGTTCCAGGTCCAGCTGAAGGCCAGTGGTCCCACGGAAAACAGAGTCTATCTATTCTACAATTCACAGAATCATAGAATTCACAGAATCATAGAATCATTGAGGTTGGAAAAGACCTCCATTATTATCAAGTCCAACCATCAGCCCAACACCACTCTGGCTATTAAACTTTGTCCCAAAGTGCCATGTCTACATGCTTTTTTGAACACCTCCAGGGAAGAAGACTCCACCACTTCCCTGGGCAGCCTGTTCCAAGGCTTCGCCACTCTTCTAGTAAAGGTTTTTTTTCCTAATAACTAGTCTAAACTTCCCCTGACACAATATGAGGCCATTTCCTCTCATCCTATCACTTGTTACTTGGGAGAAGTTATGGTGGAGAAAGACCACCGTGGCTGTAGGAAGGTCTGGAAACCTTCCCTCTTCTGACCCAGCTTCCCATGAAGGAAAAGGTCAGTGCTGATGGGAGAAGAAAAAAGACGGTTGTGTTCTACCAAAACTCCCAGACAGCACAGAGACATAACACTGCACCTCAGGAGCCAGGCATTCGTATGACATTGCAGTGAAAGAAAGAGGTGGAGAACAGGGTGTCAGCAGAGACACCAAAGCTATCATGACAGAGAAATGCCTGGGGAGATACGGAAAATGGAGCGAGGACATCAGAAAGGCCAGACTGGAAATCGCAGCTCCGCCAAACTAGCCCTGGAAAATGCTGCAAGATCACTTTGCAGCAGGAAATAAAACTCCTGAATTACGCCGGAAGTGGTAGTCAAGGCTCATGAGATGCAAGAAGGCCTCTACATGGCAAGACATTTGTGTTTAGAAATCGGCAAATTTAATCATGAAAGTTATCATTGGTTGTACTACGCACACAATAACCACACAGACCTCCGCAGAGAAATTTTAGGAGTATAAATGAAGGAAGGCCAGTTTCACTGCTTCAACTAATCCCCCATCATGACCCTTCGATATCCATTTACACATTTGCTTCTTTCCTAAAATAATTCCAAAGTGAACTCAGGCTCTAACAAAGAAAAAAACACAAACCAGTTTAACTTCAAAGGGCCTTTTAATCTCTCCTTTACTCTGATGAAGCGGGCTTTTTGTATTGAAGATGCTGCAACAATAAGAAATGAAAAAGCTCCAAGAAAATATATTTCCCTCTGTACAGAAAATTAATATTAAGAGGAAAAAAAACAGGCCAACAAGAACCAAATTAATAGAGGTGGCTCACTGAAAACCAGCAGAAAATGTTTACTTCAGCCCGAGTATCTTTTTGCTAAAGCACTTGTTGAACTTCTCTGTGTTTTGGTGTCAAGCAACAAAAGACACCCAAACGCCATGGGAAAAAAAAAAAATAAAAGACAACCAATTGCCAAAAAACCCCCAAAATCCCAAGGAAACAAACACACAATGAAAACTACCCAAACACCAGGAGGAAAAAAAACCACCAAATCAACAACAAACACCCAGCTACCAAGAGAAAAAAATGTCACCCCAATGCCAAGTTCTATCAGAAAACCAAACAAAACACAGAGTGTTTTTCTAGCTCATCTTGTCAGAGGCTCGAAGCCTGTGCACCTCTCTCCCACACACGCACTGTAGAAGCAGTATGCCATGGAAAACAAGCTGAGGGGTTCTTTTTTGCAGGGTGGTGCTTATTAACCCTCAGTGAGAGAAGAGATGAAGCTTCTCCCCAGCAATATGTGAGGATATGGAGTTGCAGATCCATCTTTAAAAATCATTTTTTGACAGCATCTACAAGCCTGTTGGCAATAAGCAAGCCTGGCTGCTGTGTGGCAGCGCCTCTGATGCGATGTTCTCAGCTGGGTACCTCCATGATCATACGCTTTTCTGCCAGTTCCTGCAGAAGCCCAACAGCTCTATCATTTTCTGCTGATCCTTTACTAGAAATTGGGCATCACCCCAGTACTCCCCACCCTGGAAAGTCAGCACGGACCAACCAATCTATTCATCATGCCAGAATGCGAGTAATAATACAGAATTTAAGTAATTGCACTGTAAATAGCATGACCTTTATCTTAGGATATAAAGATCACTATCGAGCTACATTTAAGACTGCTCTCTATTTAGATACACCACACTGAAGGAAAAAAATACATTCTTGCCTAGAGAAACCTCTAACAAAGACTGCATCACGGCACTGTGATGAAGCTGTGTTGGAAGTGCATAGGGCATCGCCACAAAAATAAAGTCTATTTCCTATGTACTACAAAGGCGATGTATTGAGATAGATGTTGTTGCCTGTCCCCACAGACCATCCCTCACCACGATCCACAGAGCATCGCTGCTGCAATGTTACTATTTCTGCAACATCTGGCTGCTAAGATTTTGGAAGCAAAGCTCGCAGAAATATCTGTAATGTCTGAAAAGTGTGTTTGAATTTACAGTCTGCCTTGTACAAAAGTGATCTGAGAACTGAAATTACAGCAGAAGCATAAAACAATTGGATATGGGCTGGTTTCTTGTTTCTCTCAGAAGCCTGGAAACCCTCTATACCACTTTCCCTGGACCTCCTCAACTCTCCCAGCTCCAGACTTCTGGCTTCTCTGCTCAGAGCTCCGGCCAACCCCGGGGGTTTCACCCCTAAATCAGTGAAACAATGTCAGGACTGGTTTTGAAGGTGGGGGTGTAGGGATGCAGGGGGGTGACGCAGAGGGATGAAGGGGGATGCACAGAACCAGAGTGCCCCCCGACGGCCAGCCTGCCTTGTCGCGTCCCGCAAGCCGTAGGCTTAGGGTTAAAACATCCCCCCTGAGAATAATCAAGAGGATGAATTATAATCTGCCAACTTTTATTTGCATACCATTACATCTGTGTTTGGTAAAGTTGGCTTTTGACTGAAAAACAGCCTTCAGAGACCAGACCAGATTACTTCCAGAAGACAGATTAATCAAAGTTTAAAATACTTCACACCATGTTTACGACCCAACAAATTAAAATTGTTATTTGGATCTCACATGATAATGTGCCTTTAATCTCCAGATTATTTTGAAACGAGACAGTGCAAACAAGCAAAAGAAAAATGAACTGTTTGCATCAAAAATTCGGAATTACCCAGAAAGCTAGTGACCTCCACTGGCTGCATCCATTGCTACAGAACCACAAAATGCCACACACATCGCCTGCCGCCCACTCTCGCAGAGAGATTCAGTCCTGACTTCTGATACCTTTCCCCCTCACAAGTAATTGTATAATTTAACACGCTCTTTTCCCCACTGCAAAATGCTAACTCTTCAAATGAAAGTTGCATTACATGCATGTAAGTATTCCCTTGGTAAAGTAAATGAAGCCACGGAAAAGTAGTTTTATAGCTACATGTAGAGCAGGACAGTATTTGTGGGAGAAGAGGAAGCTCTGGCATGCACCTCCGAACAAAAGGGAACAAGTGGTCTTTACTCGGAGAGCAGCTTCCTATTAAGACTCACTCCTTCGTACATTATGCCTTTCATCCCCACTCAACCACAAAATGATTTTGCTGTAGGAAATACAATGGCAGAAAAAGATTTACATTGAAAGAATCTTTAATAATAAACTGTTGCAGATCTGCCTACTTCCCCATGATTTATAATACAATAAACATCGGATTCTATTAAGTCTCATGCACTGAAGACATGCACTGAAAAACTGAATATGAAAGCCCTCAATTCTTCCCGTCTCCAGTACAATAATAGTGAAATGAGCATGTATAAATGTGCTAAGAGTATCTCTTTGCATCTTTTATAGCTTGTGTGTATTAATCTGTAAAGCTTATTAAGAAAGTCATTGCTATGCAAAGCAGCACCCAATCTCTTTCTCTTGCTTTTCAACAGAGCGCAGTGTTTAGCCAATAGGACTGGTCCCCTGCCCCTCATTCAGCATTCATAACATGCAACATTTGCACAATGTATCTCTCAAAGGCTGCTGAATAGAAAGCCTTAATACTCATGTAAACAACTGCAAACCAATTACTTAATGAATCAGGCCCACACATAATGAGGTGCCAGACAAAGAGCTATAAATGCATTTTTGCGCCCGAGCCTCTGCTTTAAAGTAAAATCCCTCAGCTGTAGTTTGGGCTTAACTGGCACATCATAATTATTGTCTGGAGGACATCAGAGGAAGCCATTTTTTTTATTTAGGTCCAGCAGGGTCTTTAGCGAGGTCAGTCATCAGCTCAGTGACAAAATGGAGCAAAGAAGAATTTATAAAACGTACCACAGCAGTGCTACACAGTTATGTTTATTCTCAAGTAGTGGGTTTCGAGACCACTTGTAAAAGCAATAAAGCCCGAGAAGTGACTGCAGTAAGTGGAGCACTTAAATGCAAGCGGCAAAGAAATTGCACTGCGTCCTGGCCGCAAACAAGCGGCCGGACACCCCTTCCCTTTCTCCCTCTTTCTTACTGTTTCTGCTGCTCTCTGTCTCCACAGAGAGTCCAAACACAAGGGCTGTTACCAAACTTCATGTTTAGATGGCAGCTTTGGTTTTGACTCATTTAAAAAACTGACTTTATGCCATTGTAATAGATTTTTTTTTTAGAGTAGCATCATCATGCATCAGCATATGAAAGGCATGAAATTACAGGACAGAGTGAATGATTTTAAACTCTATCGCAAATAAGAATTTGAAAAAAAACCCCAAAACACAGCAGCGGAAAAAATGTACACCTTAGGAACAGCATCTGACAAATGTAGAAGTTGCTGAACGCGCTACTATCAAGCATGGCATTATCCAGAGGGAAGAAATTGGAGACTTTTTCTAAATAGAAAAGACTTTACAAAAAAAAAATCCTGTTAAATTACAGGCATTTTATCCTCTTGTTTAACAGCAATCCCGTAAAGCAAGTTGTTCAGGGCCCGATCCTTTTCCTCCTGCTGTTCTGTGCTTCAGTGAATGGCTAAAATTTAGCATTTTAAAAATTAATATCTAGGAGCACACTTGCATTTTGTAGCATTAGGCAGCAGGGTTTAGAACATCAAAAATAAAAAGAAGAGAGTTTCAACATGATTCTACAAGAATTAATCCTAAACAGAAGCATGAATATCATTCATCAATATTGTATTACAGCTTGTCTTTATTTACTGTACTTGAACTACAGAAACACTGTTTTCAACACAAAACAATATTTGTAAAAATGGAACTGTGTCTCCTCTCAAAAGTGACCTCATCAACAAAAAAACTACAGGAAGACAGCACTGTATAAACAGATGGGAGTTAAAAAAAAAACATTAAAATGCTTTAAAGTTTCTTTGAGTGCTACGGATGGAGTTCTCAGACCTAGAGTGGCGGAGCAGCAGCACGCACTTGCCAGGCTGTTCTAATAAGAGCAGATAAGGATCTAAAGCCTAGCCAATATTTCATGAGATGGCTGTGTTACATCCTATTTTCTGCTGCTTCTTGACCACTAATTTGATTGCTGCTGTTTGATTACCGCTACATGCCGACGAAGAATACAAGGAACATCCCACAAAACTGCTCAGGGATCTGAACAGAAAGGATGTTGTTTAAAAAAGCCCCACAAAACAACTTATTTTTTAAGGTATAAAAGCCCAACAAACAGCATCCTTTTGGTACATTTAAGTCCATTAATTAAATACACTCCTTGTGAAAGCAAGCAAGACGTGATAAATACACTAGTATCAAATATAAAACACCCAGAGCCCCAAACCCATGAAAAGCATTATCCAGTTACAGCTAGTTTACATCTCAGATGCACGGAGAAGAAACCCACCACTTTATTTCTTGAAGACTTTATGTGTTATGTCTGCCCCTCTCCTGACAACTCCTATTGTCTGGCCCCTGAGTAGCCCTACTGAGAGCAGCTGTACACGCTAATTTGTGGTTCACTGAGATGTCAATTGAGTCTTAAAATGAGAAAACAACAGCTGCAAAACAATACTTGGCTGTGGCACAAATATTTTCTAAGGTGTACCAAAGTTTAAGATGCTTTACTAGATAAACATAAATACAAACCTTAACCCTAGACCAAGTGAAAAAGTAAAACAATCAGAGCTTCAGTCCTTTCCTGTCAATGTTTCTCATTCTACAGAAGCATTTCAAATGTTAAAGGATTTAACGATTTACCTTGAGAAGGGAGGACTTCTTTCGTTCAATGAAAAATTAGCTTCTGAATGCACTTCTTGGCTTCCTTTTGCTTCAGAACTATTATCGCTGCTATCCCAATCTGTTAAGCAAAAACATGAAATAAAAATTTTCAAGTAGTAGTGGTTGGACTTTACAGCAGTGCTAAGTCTCCAGCAGCAACATACTCTTATTTTCAAACAGATGCACAGAACAGCCACACTCTTGGTTTGATGACAAAGTTGAGAGAGAAGCACATACCACGCGGTTATGGCATCTGCCTCAGGATTTTTTTGCTCATGATTAAGTAGAAATTAGTTAAAAATATTAAAAACAAGACTCCTTCATTATTAACTAAGTTATCTGATAAGGACTCCTTGTGAATGGTGAAATTTTAGAAAAAAGAGTAAACACCGAGATTCTAAGAGCTATATTGCATCATGACAACTTTTAGCAAAACTTAAGAGGATTTCTGGGGTCTTTTTACTTTTTTCTTTTTAATCCCCAGGATCTCATTTACTTTAGTTAATCAGGAAGCAAGGTTATTTTTATTCTCCTTCCCCTTAAACACAGATTATTTTGGGTAGTTAAGGTTTTCTTAATATTATTTGATACATCAGTATTTTCAGGCATTCTCCTGAGTTAGAGCTGTATTTGGGAGACAAATCTTGGGATTTTTCTGATTTATACAGCCAAACACACAACTATGTCAAAATCTTTAATCCATGCTTTCCTTTCTTTCCTTTCTCCCTGATCTGTGTCTTCTCACTTCCATTCTGTAGAGATTGATTTAAAAAAAAAGAGGCAAATTAATTCATTCACTGGAATTGTACAATTGCTCATCTTTGTACTCCTTTCCAAAGAACATGATGCTGAAGTACAAATCCCACTTTAAAAGGCTACTTTGCATATGTATATATATTAGTACTGAAATTATAAACAAGCCCTGACTGTTATCAACTTCATTCCAACCCAGGATGATTTAGTGTTTCTGTACATGTTGGAATGCCATGCTTTCTAACTGGCCATGCACATTACCAGTCTGCTCCAGTGGATCACACCACTTTGTGCATGGATTTTAGTGGCACAAAAACCTGCCCGCTCCCAGGAGCTTCCAGCAAAGAGGTGCAAGATGTTTAACTGGCACAGAAGAGGCAGAGCTCAGGCACAAGAGCAGCAGTACAGCAGCATGTGGCTTTGCAGAATGAAGTCTGACTGACTGCATCTCAGAGAACACATGAAGAAAAAAAAAAATGAAAAATCAAGAATGGAAAGNAAAAAAAAAAAAAAAGAAAAATCAAGAATGGAAAGGGGAAAAAAAAAAAGAGTGACAACTCTCTCTTTCACATGCGTAGAGAAGCACAGACCTGTAGGAACAAATATCCAGTGCTTGTTTGTGCATTACTTTTGGAAAGCAAAACAAGCTACTTGAATCAAGTCAGAACTCTCAGAAACTGTTTTTCACTCCAGCAGTAAAGCTCTTAACATAGGTGTATTCTTCAGGGCTTATCGTGCATAGACTCAAACTACAACACACAACAACATGGCAGAAATTACATGCTCACTTCTTGCTGAGGATAGAGTAGACTTTTCCTTCATGGATGGGCTTTCCTTCTACCTTGGAAAAGACTTGTACAAAGTGAGCTGTACTCCACTAACAGAGCGCCACACACCAGAGACTACATACATTCAAAGTCCAGTTATATGCACCCTCAGACATGACTCTGGCACATCCATGGTTGGTTCTTTTTGTGAAGGAGAATATGAAGCAAATGGCCTCCACATAAATCCTCAGCTCTAACCACCCTTCCTGTCTCAGGACACATGGAGGGACACATCCACCACATTACAGTCTGTTATTGGACTGAATGTTTTACCTCATTCCCCACAACAGGTTTCCAGAGCAGACGGTAGCTTCAGAGGATGTTAGCATGCTGGTTAAGCAGCTGCATCAGATGTGCCTCTCAAAGCCTTCTCTTTGTTTCATGCTTCGCTTGGAAACTCCACCCTGAGCAGGGACCTGATATCCAGCTTGTTGTCAACCAGGGTACCTGCAGACTCAGGGAAGAGCTTCTACCTGTGCACAAGTAACTTGCCATGTTGCTGTTTAATGCTTTTCCTCCCTCTCAGGGCAGTGACACGGAGCTCATCTTTCATCCAGGCATAACCACCACACCTTTCCAGCTGACACGCCAAAGTTCACATCTCTGCCAGCTCTACCAAAACTCAAGCTGAGCCTCTTCCATCGTTTCAATCTCGTCACAGCTTTTGAATGCACATCAGCCTCAAAAGACCATTCCTCCATGCTTTCTGTGCCTCCACTCTTTCCCCTTAATTCACTACATCAAACAGTAAGATAAACTACTTGTTCTTCGCCTTTAAGACCCCTCAGAGCCCAGCAGTCAATTATAATACAATGCTGGGCAATCAGTTCCCACTTCTCTCTCAGTAACACCAGACTGCCTTGCCAATTAGTTCGTTCATTCCCCTTGAGCATCTTTGTACTGACTTATATTCTATGTACCCTATAGAAACAGGAGAACCTTCTAGGAACTCCTGAGCTCACCAGTGCACCTCCCTGGAAAACCTGCTATGACAATTCATCTGGGTTGTGACACCCATGAAGCACCTGACAATGAGTAAGCATTCAGTGTGCAGTAACCAGTACTTTGTGTGCTAAGCAATCACCTTACCTCCTCTTACCCTGCTCATCTGCTTAATCCCCATGCCTTCAACAACACATCCACACTATAAACTGGAGGAAAGGAAGAGTCTTGATTACAGACATGCAGCACTAACAACAAAACCAGCCCAACCTGGACACATGGCAATACTCACTTAGCCCAGGAAGCACAAACAATTGGTACAAGGTACAGGGCAGCAAAGAGAAGACAGAAGGAATATGCTGCTGGGAGGGAAGGCCCTTAAGCACTTTTCTTTGTTCTTGATAAAACTGCATCGTGCCATAAAACCCTTAGGCATATCAGTGTACATCATAGAATGGTTTGGGTTGGAAAGTACCTTAAAGGTCATCCAGTCTCAACCCCTGCCATGGGCAAGGGACACCTTCCACTGCATCAGGTTGCTCAAAGCCTCACCCGACTTGTCCCTGAACACCTCCAGGGACAGGGCAGCCACCACTTCTCTGAGCAACCCATGCCAGTGCCTCACTACCCTCACAGTAAAACATTCCTTCCTAATATCTAATCTAAATCTCCTCCCTTCAGCTTAAAACCATTACCCCTCATTTTATTTCCTTCATAAAACTGATCATCACATTTAAGGGAAAGTGTAACCTAGTTCAGAAAGACACTTCTATACTGAACTCTGTGTGTGCATTTCTGTTGTTTCTTTTGTCAGGTGCATCTACCTTGCCATGTTATAACAGCCAAGTGCACCCTCCCTGTCCCACACCGGGGACAGATAGAGACGCACTATGCTGAAGCACAAACATACGTTTTACCCTGAGTACACAGCAGAACACAATAGCCCTGGCAAGAAAAATGCACCAAATGGAGAAGAGGCAAAAAGAAAAAGATGAGTTTAGATCCCATCAACAGCATGCAGACTGAAACCCTTGGATAAAATAATTGCCAGCATCATTGAAACCATTCATCCCAGAGCAGCAGCACTGGGAAGCAGAGGCAAAGAGGAGAGCTGTGGGCTGCAACAGCACCGCTAGAGAACAGCAGCTCCTGACTGTCTTGTAACGCCTCCTGGGCTAAACATGGCTGGCTAAAAAGCACCTCTAGTTATAATATGCTGCCCAGGGAGGTGGTTGATTCGCCTTCTCTGGGGGTGTTTAAGGCACGAGTAGACGAGGTCCTGAGGGACATTGTTTAGTGTTTGATGGGAATGGTTGGACTCGATGATTCGATGGGTCTCTTCCAACCCGGTGATTCTGTGATTCTGTTTTCCCATCCAAATTCAGTAAATTACACTGAGTGAAAAAGAGATGCCAACTGCTTGATGTTGTCTTGCTAAGATGCTTTTGGATGGAGTGGCCTCATCAGACTACCAGCTTTCATATCCAGAAGACAACCTAGAAACAACATACGCATGCAGAGGTGAGGCTGTACAGACTGGGTCCTTTGGGCATTTACTCAGTCTGAATGGGCAGCCCAGACTGCACAGACACAACTCAACAAGCTTGATAAAACTCAGTCTTTAAACTCAAACTGGGATGTTAATAATGGAAAGTTATTAATTAAATCATTGCAGTAATACTGCAGCAGAATGGGCACTGCTGTGTCCCAAACAGCACTGCTCTCCTCAAGCCTTTTTCACAGTGCATTGTTCCTTCCACTCAGAAGGAGCAAAGGATCTGCAATACCACTATTAATTAAAAACACTCCACACTTTTCAACTTTGAATTAATTGTGCAGTTGGCATGAGTCAAAGCAGCTTTCATGTCAGCTTTTACTATTTGGTTCTGAACAAAGTGGGTGTAGTTTTCTTCATTAGCCAACAATTCCAAGAAAAAACCCGCTGTCATTGCATAACGAATCACTATTATTTTGTTCTACCAAACAGTTAGTGACCTTTAACCCAGAACATACTGCACCAGGGCAACTGAAAAGAAGGTATTTTCTCCATGTGTTCCTCCTATGGCCCGGGTTGCTGACTCTATCAATTCATAGCCAAACATCTCAGTAGCTAAAAAGTGATGCGATGCAATTTTCTGCTGATAACAAGATAATACAGTTCTTGGCCTCATCCTTGCAACATCTATATCTTGCCCAATGTATTACCACTGTCTCATAGAGGATGCAGCCCACACTTTTTATACATCAAACCCAGCATTAAAGCCCTCTGCTGCAGCTAGAGTCCCCCAGCACAGAAGTGTCATCTACAGGCACCAAATTATCTTTCTATGAATGATCTCCAAGTGCTTGGCTCTAACTGTCTGAAAATGGGAGACGTAGCTCACCACATAGCTAGTTTTTCAAATGCAGACTGGGAAAGCAGAAACACCACTGCACTCATCATAGAGTTCATGTGTAATAACCCCTACAGTTCATGAGCAAAACTGCGATCTTCCATCTAAGCAGCGAAGCACATAAGCAAGACGTAGAAGGAGTAGATGCTGCTCTACCAGGAGAGAAACGAGCACTGTGTGCGTTCCAGTGCTATGAAGAGCTGTAATTCATTATTTCCAATAACAATTGATAATCCTGTATGCACAAACAGAGGTAGTTGGAGGGCAAAAGATCCCAGTGCTTTTGCAGACTCAACCCAGACATGCATCTGCATCTTCCTCCTAGACACAAATTAGAGTCTACCCCAAAAGGAACTTTGATTTTTCTGTGTGCTATCACCAACAAAATAGTTAGCAGCTTGGGTATTTCAGCTGTCAGTAGACTTCAAAGTCAATAATGCCTTTAAAGGAATACTATCAGGATAAGCTGAGCCTGCAAGCTGTGTACTTTTACAGTTACCTTGGCAATAGTTACTGCATTCACCCTCAGAAGTCCTGGTAGGTCTGGGCTGCCATACTGCTAGGTCCTGGACCAAAATAGAAAACTAATGATAGCTACTGCCCAGTGGAACTTTAAATCTGAACAAGCTCCTCCACCACATTAACACTAATTACTGCACTTGCTGATCATCAAAGAGCTATGCAGGATTAAAGATGGGCTGTGAAATGCTGTGCCACTGCCAGCACACAAATATGCACACCTCTGCCTGGGGAACAGAGGTGTGAGTGCCACGGGCAATTACTCACAACAATTTCCCTTGTGATAAAGCAAAAAACTTACATACAGAGAGAGGATAAAGGCTATCTGTAAATCTGATAGAAGGATGTGCTCCTAGGAGAGCAAATAGATGGAAATCTCCAAATTAAAACCCAAGCAGAACACTGCAGTAATCAGTATCCAAAAGCAGATCGAAGACCAACAAGTATCATCATCCTTCCTTTAAATGAAAAAGGATAAAAACTCATCATAATAATGTACCAGTGTACAAATCTGTCCTCTCAAGAGGAGACAAGTGGATGACCAGTGGACTCAGGAAATCCCCATGGAGCAAAACATACAATTATAATACAGCTTGAAGGTGTTGCCTCTGTTTAAAAGATTGAAGAAGAATTTTCACCTGCAATTCTTAACTATAAAAAGACTGTGAGATCTTTCAGAAACTTAAAGTTGAGCAGTATAAAATGTCACCTATGGGAACACGTAATCCAAACTAATTTAAGGAAAACATAAAATCTTGTGCTGCCCAAAGTAGTTCTACGAGACCATAATGGCCACAGCAATTAATCATGTACAGATGAACTTTCCTTATAACAGCAGTTGCAAATAGGTTGATATCGAATGAAGCACAAAGTTGGGTAAACTTATTAATGCCTTCATTAGCGCACTCCAAGCAGAACCTTGGGAACCTTTTAACTTCAAGCTCAAAGGACAACCTCACTGGGAAGGACGCGTGGGCGTGGGAGAAATGTTGGCAGGATTATTGGCTCATTAAAGGTGACCTAAAAAGGAAAGTGGAACTGGCTTTGTGCCCTTTCGTGTTCCCCCACTAATATATAAGAAAGGGCTAATTTCTTTTCTTCTTCAGAGGTTTTTCCTCCTTTTTTTGTCCATTAGAGATCTTATACCTGGAGAGTAAATGGAAGGTAGCATTCAATATGTCATGAAAATGAAGTCTGATGAGCAGAGAAGTAATGCCATTTTTTTTCAAATGCCTTATAGCTTTAACATCTATTTAAGTCAAAGACATCAATGAATGGTAGGGAGAGAATCTGGTTTTGCTAAAGATTTAACAAACCTGCCCCTTCAATAAAATCAGCAGTTTCCTACTCATAAATGAGACTCTTCAACAGTCATCCAGCAAAACAAAAAAAATAATGGATTTTATCCTTTCTTTTTAATCTCGCATTATTCACCTACCTCAGGAACAGCAAAAAAAGCTGAATGAGTTCTTTTACATATCTTCCCAAGACAAAAAACAAAGCATCCATGAAGAAAATGAGAACAAGCCCACATATCCTCCTCTGTCCTCATGTAACATGGTATAAAATGAGATTGCTACTAATAGTTAACTCCTCTCTGGGAGAGATCATACACAAAATGTAATCCTTTTAAAGTCAATTACTACAAGATAGCCTTTCACAAGCTTAGGAGAAGGCTCTAGGAAAGAAATCATCTTTATGTTATGAGCTGCACTGTGCCCACAGTCCCAGCTGACTATGGGTTTGCAAAAGTGTCCTGCCAGGGATGAGAGCAGGTCAGTAGACATTTTAGCCCATGTCTCTGTTTAGAAATGCTCCCGGTGAAGTCAGTCCTTGCATGACCAGTTTCAAGTACTAACACAAACTGTCTCTAAATAATATCTAATACCACACCAGCTATGACTCTAAAGCAGTCCTTTTCCCTCCGAACACACACCTATCTCCTTCTTCCTCTACAGGCATTAAAGATGAAATATAGATACTTTCACAGAACATTTATAGAACATTAAAATAAATATTTGAGAGTTTTTTTTCTGAAACAGAAGAGAAATAAATCAAAACTACAGAAGCATCTGT
>WAAB01007605.1:183809-201527 GCA_013389865.1 Piaya cayana | reverse complement strand
CCCCAGCTGTTTATAGAAGATCATAACAGCAAATATTTCATCATGGAGTTTATTAAAACATAGGCCATAAAGTGTATTGCATTCAACTACTAAATAATTTCAAAATGAGAGTTTAACTTTTATTTTTGGCAGGAATTACTTAAAGCAGACAACAATTTTAAAAGATAGGGGTGTAACACTTACCAACATCTACATCTGTAAGAATTCTGTCAATGAACTGGCAGAGTATTTGTCTTGGTTTCTGCACAACAGTCTTGTATTCTTCTGGGCTAGCACTAAAATTAGAAGCACATTATTTTGACATTACCAATTTTTAAATAAAAAATAACTGTTTCAGGTCCATCTTGACAACGCAGTGTTAAACATTCTTGGGTTTTTTCTTCTAGAGGTCTTCAAAAATAAAGACAAATTGATTTTTTGTTTTTGTGACCAGCATATTGTCTGCTCCTCTTTCTCCTTATTCTTTAGAAGTTAAGGTTTTATAAATTGCTTCAGATAATTAAATCTTGTTCTGCATTCATATTTGCTATATATCAAATCCACAACTATCAGGTTAAGGAATTTGTCTGCATGCTAGTACCAAGCAACAAACCAGCTTTAGCATTGGAAAAAAACCCAAGAACCCATTTCACTTTCGGACAAAATCAAACAGGTTATGGACAAGATTCCCAAGGATACAATTATGAATCTGGTTATGAAAAATCAGAATCAGGGTTCATACAACTAGCAGTCTTATGGCAGTCAGGGCCAGCAGAAGGGATTATCTAAAGGTGGAAATAGTTCTTATAAAATAAAGTCAAACTATGGCCTGCACCAAAACTCTTATGACTGACAATCAATCTATACACAAAACACGACGCTTACGACCAGCAGTCAAACTATGGACACAGTCAGGACACTTATGACTAGCAGTCAAGCTCATGCAGCCTCAGAGGTCTGTAGTGAGACTAGTGCTGTTTGATATTTTTATTGATGATATGGACAGCAAGACCACAGATGACATCAAGCTGAGGGGTGCAGCTGTCACACCAGGATGGGATGTCATTCAGAGGGACGTGGACAGGCAGAAGTGGGCCTGTGTGAAACTCATGAGGTTTAACAAGGCCAAGTACAAGGTCCTATACCTGGGTTGGAGCAATTTGCAGTTTCAATACAGGATGGGGGATAATGTGACTGACAGCTGCCCTGCAGAATAGGAGCTGGTTGATGAGAAGCTAAACATGAACTGGCAGTGTGGACTCACAGCCCAGAAAACAACCACCTCCTGGCCTGCATCAAAAGAAGCGTGCCCAGCAAGGCAAGGAAGATGATTCTGCCCCTCTACTCCACTCCCATGAAACTCCACCTGGAGTCCTTCATCCAGTTCTTGAACCCCAGTGCTACAAAAAACATAGAACTGTTGGAATGGGTCCAGAGAAGGCCACAAAAATGATGAAAGGGCTGGAGCACCTCTGCCGTAAGGGCAGGATGAGAGAGCTAGGGTTGTTCAGTCAGGAGAAGGGAAGGATCTGAGAGATCTTGGAGCAACTTCCAGTACAGAAAGGGGCTACAGGAAAGCTGGGGAGACATTTTTTATAAAGACTCGGAGCAATAAGGGAAAATGGCCTCAAACTAAAAGGGAGAAAATTAAAATGAGATGTTAAGAAGAAACACTTTCCCGTAAGGGTGGTGAGGTACTGGCCCAGGTTGCCCACAGCATTCGTGGCTGTCCCATCCCTGGGCATGTTCAAGGCCAAGTTGGATAAGGCCTTGCACCTGGTGCAGTGGCAGGTGTCTCTGCCCCTGACAGGGATGGAACTAGACAGGTTTTAGGGTCCCTTTCACTCCCAACCATTCCAGGGCTCTATGACCGGGACGCAGGCCCAGCTCAAGGGACCGGGCGCGGAGCCAGGAAAAGAACCTGACCACACTCCACTGCGGGGCTGGTCCCGCCCTACCTGGCGAGCTCCCGCAGCGCCGGGATCATGGAGGCCATACCCAGCCCTTGCTCCGCCATGGCCGCGCTTTGAACACGCCGCGCGTCGCGGGGGCGGGGCCTGCGGACGGCGCCCGACGGGGCCCAAACCTCCGCCGCATGCAGGTGCCGAGGTTTATCGCTTCGTCACCAGAGGGCAGTTCCGTGAGGGCCGCTCCTCGCTGCTCCCCACAGCGCCCTCCTCAGGGATCCCCGCAGCCCCATCCACGTACAGGGCTGTGACGAGTCCCTGTGCGGTCTCGAGCGACCCCCGCTTCGCTCCACCCCCTACGCTCCAACATTAGTCTGCTGGCCTCGCCCCTTTATCATTGGCCCGTTCGCCCCGCCCATCCGCCCTGTGATTGGTCGACTCGCCACTTCCCCGCCACTGGCCACGCCCTTCCGCCCTGCCATTGGTCCGCTTACCTCTCCGCCATGCTATTGGCCCGATGGCCCCGCTCCTGGCTCTGACATTGGCCCCGCCCCTGCACGCTGTGATTGGCCGGCTCGCCTCTACCCTGTCTTTGGCCCCGCCCATTGCCCTGCCATTGGCTCATTGGTCCCGCCTCTTCTATTAGACCCGCCCCTGCGCGCTGTGATTGGCCGGCTCGCCGCTCCCCTGTCATTGGCCACGCCCCTTGCTCTGCCATTGGCCCACTGGCGCCCCCCCCGTTGCAATTGGCCGCCCGCCGCTCCCGCCCCGTCCCGGGCAGGTGTGGGGCCGCGGGGCGCAGGGCGGCGCGGCGGGAGGCGGCAGGTAGGGAGCGAGGCGGCACTGACGCTGCTGGGACGGTCGTTCGGGTTGTTTCGCCTCCGTCTCGCCGGGAAGGGAAACGCGAGGGGGTCGGAGCTGCCGCCCCTCAGGGACCCTGGTCGCTGCGAGGGGTTCGAGGCACCTGCTGCTTGTCTGTTATCCGCAGGAGGTTGGTTTTATCCCCGAAAACCCCCGCGTGCCGTTTCGCTAGAGGTCCCGCCGGCCTCTCCGAGGGCTGCGGGTGCAGGAAGGACGTGGGATGCTTTGAGAAACTCTGCAAAGCATCGGTACCGAAACCGCCAGCAAATAAACTCTCCTCCTTCTATCATCGTGACTGAGTTTTATCTCATTCTGTTTTTCAACACGTATTGTAATGTTTTCTTCTAGCCGATTTTTTAAAATATTAGTCTTTGAAGATTCCTGTGTAGAGAGAAACAAAAAACCGCATTCCTTTACGTATTTCATGAAGTAGAACTTTAATGGTCCAGAAAGGTGACATACATCTGACTTTTGTTATCCGTGTTATATTTGACACACGGTTTTGGACAAAACCTACAAAAAATTTTATTGTGAAACCAGCATTCTGTGTGTAAACTTTTAAGCCTGAGGCGACAGTGACGCTAAGAACGGTGTGAATTGCACGACTTGCTAATTTGATGTAGAGCTAATATTGCTGTGTCACTTGTGATTAACTTAAGAAAGAGACCGAGGTGTCTGGAGGGATCTTGGGACAGTTTGAGCAGGCTTAATGTAATAATATATCTTAATATAATATTATCTATTTAGTTTTCCATCCCAATACATGCAATAGTCTTATGGAAATATAGGGTGACTTTTTTGTTGTTAATGCATAACCGGGGCACTAAAAGTGGTTTTACCTGGAAGTCTCCTGAGCCAACAGCGAGATACTATTAATATTGGTATTGTAGAAATACTTTCTCTGTCATAGCTAGAACACTACATAAATTTGTCATGCAGTTTCTTTCCTTCCTAAGTATGTAGTTCAGGCTTTTTTTCTTTTTTTAATGATTATTTATAGCAGTTCAGTAAGGAGAGAGCTCCTGCTCCTCATCCTTTATTGGGAGTGAAGTTAGGCTTTTTATCTCTCCTTGTTGTATAGCCTCTTCTGCTGCTTTCTGACCGTATCATGAAGTTCTTCCTGCTGCTTTAGTCTATGTTAGACTGTCTGTAATAACTTCATTGTGCTGCAAAAAAAGAAGTCGTCTTTCTAGATGGTTCGTATAAAAACTTTTGTGGGCACTCACAAAACCTAGCAGTCCTCAAAGCCTTTAAAACCCACCATCTGAAACACCTGATTTCGTTCTTTGCCCTTCTTGAACACATTATAAGCATATCAATAAATTCATTATTAATCTCCTTGTTTCTTCCTTAACCCTTTATTTTATATTTCTGTGTCTCTTGACCCTCAGGAGGAGGAGCAGCTGGAGAGAGTGACTCGTTTCTAATGAATAAGGTGTGCCTTGAGACCATTCTGTATCTTCTGTTCCAATACAGCTCTCATATTGGTGAAATGAGCCTTAGGTGTGCAGAGCTTGCAGAGCTTGTGGGATGTTCATGCCGATAGGTAGAGCTAAGCATCGAGTTCAGTGTGTGTGTGACACTACCAAGATTTCTGCCAAAGCAGCTATAGCTTCTCCAGTTTGGGCAGTTGTGTTGCTTTGTGGTTGCAGCCAGGGCTCTCTTTTCATGGGCTTTCATTGTTTCTTTACCACATACCTCTGCAGGTCAGTGTACTTATTTTAAGACATGAGGTGACTTTGTCTTGAACCAGCAGGTCCCACAGCATGAACATGTTGATTGTACTTCTGTTCCCTCTGCTGCTGTTTAATTCTGAGGTAGAATCGCTGTTCTTGGGGCTCATACACTCTGGATGTATGTGAGATGTGGTTAATGTGATGGCACTTACATCTCAGCTGTTTCTTGCAGGTAGACACAAGTGATTAAATGCACATGTGTATTCCTTGATGCCTTAATTAACTGTGTAATATGAATGTTATACATGCCTGTAGAGAAGAAATGCAGCCATGATAGTGCTGGGAGCTACTCTGAACTGTGCTACATAGTTTCACGTAATATCAGGGTGTGCTTATAGCTTGTTGTTTGCATGGTTGTTCTAATAATGCCCAATATTCTGTATGATTCACTGAAGGCTGGTTCATGTTTATAGTCATGGAAGTGGTTGTCAAAATAGTTGCCTGAACTTTGAACATATCACATTGTTCCCATACACCACAAAAACATGTATTCTGCCATGCTCTGTTTTTATCTATGCCTGTGTTACTTAGTCAACATGACTGGAGTGAAGTGGTACAGATTAAAATTGTATCTCATCTTGAATATTGGTTTGATTTGAGGGGAAAAAAAAAAAGTGAAAACTTGCAACAGTAAGTGGTCATGAGGATCATAGTCAAGCCAGCAACCTAAAAGCAGAATATGTACATTCAACTGCTAAGTGAAAACTAACTGGAAAAAAGTGAGAAAGTAAAACATAAAACTTTAAATTCTACTTTCTCCATGTCTTTTATTTATCTGTGTAATCTAGACAGGTCCTCGTCCTGCATGCATTTATCTACTTTTTGTATGAATAAGCCTGCTTATGTATTTATGATAGAAAATGAGACTTGAGTCATTTGGAGAGATAGCGTATTAGATCATATGTTCTTTTGAACCTGTCTTTATTATTTATACAGCATCAATGACTATTTTTTACTTATCTGCAGTGTCTAACAGTAGACATAGTTGCCTGTATATATCATTTTGTTACTTTCTTCTGACTTCCTAGAGTTTCTAGAGAAGTATTATTCTTGAGGCCAGTACCTGTGGAGGAAAGTTGCTGAAATAATTTATTACCAGCATCAGCGTTAAAACATCAAGACTTCTTGAGCTAATAATTTTTGAATGAGAGTAAGATACTTGAAATCTAGTTCCCTGAGGCAAATTTTTTCAGAATCTTAAATGCTGATTTAACAATAAGAAAAGCATTTAACTGTCAATCATTTTTTGAGATTTTTTTAATTTTTTAATTTGCTTTGGAAATTACTTTTTTAAAAAAGACTTGTAGCAACAGTGATATTTAAAATCCCTGTAATAAAGTGCAAAACTGTACTAACCATGCTGAGGGAAAATTTTGCAGCATCTTAATTTAAAATGTCATTTAAACTGCATTTGAAAGTACTAATTGTTGTAATTACATAGATTTTTCTTTTATAAAAGTATTTCTTCAGTGAAAATATGAATGACTGTACTAGCTATAATATTCATAGTAGAAAATAATTTTCCGAAAAACATTTGATGAAAGGAGAAATAATTTTCCATCTGGTTTTGTGTTCCATACTGTTTAAGACTAGAATATAGCTTATGCATGGGATTATTGGTAAAAATTCTGCTAAACGTCAACTGTCCTTATTCCATCGCTGAGTATACAAACCAATGCAGCGGAGGAAGGAAAAGGAGGATTTGTGATATCTATCCTTTTACCTTTTTTTTTTTAAAGTCAAATTGAACCTGTAAAAGTTGCAACAGTATTTGGTATCTTTCAGGGGAGCATATGTTCCCAGTACTTGGAGCTTTCACTACTCTGTGAGTGCTGTGTCAATGGAATGGACCTCACATTAACCACATGTAATATAAGAATACCTAAATTTTGTACCCATACCCTTACATTTAAAACTTCCTTTAGCCTGTGTAATACTTAGTTACCACCCTTCTTATTGCAGTAAACTAAACAAAATATTTTCAGTGTTCTCTGTGATGTGTGAAATACTTCACATCCATGAAAACTCTTGCCATAAAACCTCCAAAAATTGCTAGGTCAACTGGAATGAGATGTAGAAGAGGAGTAATTATGGTTATTACATAGAGGTGTCCAAAGAAAACAAAGGTAGTACATCACAATAGCTCATCAGCGAGACTGGTATTGCTAAGCCTTAGGAATAAATTATGTATAAAGCAGATAATGTGCTTCTGCATGCATGCTTTTGGTGTGAAAAGGCTATCAACCTACCTTCAGGGTTCTCTTGCAGTTGTTTCCCTAATAATAATAGGCACTGGTAAAAAAAATTATGCTGGATCCAGTATTACCCAGTCTAACATACTTAGTGCGTTCATCCTTACATCTTGTTAATAATCATTAGTAGAATAGACTGGTTAAAAACACTGATGTGTATTAAAGCTGGAGTACTAGGCTGTGTGTATCAACAAGATTCTGTATACTTGAATCCTAATTTAAAGGATGTGTCTCCTTGTGAGCTTCAGGCACTAGCAGGTTCCTCCCTCATTGGTTTTTGTCTTCCGAAATGTTTATAACCATCTGTTCTGCCTGAAACTCAAACCTCCCAGTTGGCTTCTTCAGCATGGGCGAGGTGGTTTGATCATATCCTACCAAAGCTGCCTCTAAAAGAGGTTTCACAGCTTACGTTGTCATGCAAGAACAAATCCTACTTCTGGCACTCTGCTGTTTGTTTCTCTAGGGTGGTTTGCACCTCAGAATGGCAGCCCTCCTTTTGTGACCAGAGACAGCTATGGGGCCAACCATGCTGGGTTTTCAATATAGTTCTGTCTGGTAGACTGACTGCTTTGGGGAAAACAGATGTTATGAAATCAGTTAAAATGAGAGATGCACATATTTCTGTTGCATTCCAGAATTTCTGAAATTTTTTTTTGTGGTGATTAATCTATGGAGCAAACTCTTCTGTCATAGAGTTTATTCAAGCTACCATTCTGCTTTTTATTGAGTAAATTAAGATTAAGGTGTTTAAACTCAGTAGGATTAATGCATATCAGTGCTTCTCAACCAAATAAGCATATGTTGGATGAGTAGGATGCTGTAGTCTTTGTGCTAACCCGAATGCTTCATTAAGATGTCACTCCAGTTGTATTGCTTTCAGCAGAGGTCCTCAACCAGAGGGAGATAAATGGGCTCATTACCCTGGGAAAGCTTCTCCTTTGGTATTTGAATGAGAGTATGAAAACTAAGCATGATGTTGGCTTGCTAGCTAATAGTAATAGCAGAATAAATATTTCTGTTCCATGTTTAGATATCTAAGAGCAGGGCTTTGAATGTAGATTACTCTTTAATGCTCCAGAGCATTAATTTTCGAGAGTTGGGAGTAAGAGTTATTTTTTGTGAATTGTCACTGTGTAAAGGCATGTTAAACAACATGACAGGGCTATGATCTCATTAGCATCACGGAAACACGGTGGGATGGAATCTGTAAGTGGAATATTGGAATAGAGGGATGCAGGCTTTTTGGGAAGATGAGTAGGGAGTGTTGCCCTATGTGTCAGTGACCAGCTGGAGTGTATGGAACTCAACCTGGAGATGGATGAGGAGCTGACAGAGAGCTTATGGATCAGGGTTAAAGGGAAGGCAGAGGCAGGTGATGTTATAGTGGAGGTCTGCTAGAGACCAAAGCTAGAGCGAGTGCATGAGGCCCTCTGTAGACAAGTTAGCACATCCTTCCATTCACAAGCCTTGTTCACCATGGGGGATTTCAAGCATCCTGATGTCTGTTGGAGGGACAACATAGCAAAACATAACCAATGCAGGAGGTTCCTGGGGGGTGCTGACGATAACTTCCTTTTCCAAGTGATAGAAGTTCCAGTGAGGAGAGGTGCTATGCTGGACCTTGGTTTAACCGTCAAGGAACTGCTGGTGGGGAATGTGAAGCTCAAGGGAAGCCTTGGCTGCAGTGACTGTGAAGTGGTGGAGTTCAAGATCCTTAAGGCAGTGAGGAGGATGTGCAGCAAGCTCATTACCCTGGACTTCAAGAGAGCAGACTTTGGCCTCTTCAGAGATCTGCTTGGTAAAGTAACATGATAAAGCATTGAAGGGGAGAGTGGCCATGGAAAACTGGTTAATATTCAAGGATCACCTACTTGGAGCTCAGGAGCAATGCATCCCAGTGGAGAACAAGTTGGGCAAATCCACTGGGAGTGCTGCATGGATGAACAAGGAACTCCTGGACAAATTTAAACTGAAAAAGAAGCAAGGGCAAGTAGCCTGGGAGGAATACAGAGAAATTGTCTGAGCAGCCAGGGATCAGGTTAGGAAAGCTAAAGCCCGGACAGAATTAAATCTGGCTAAGGATGTCAAGGGCAACAAAGAAAGCTTCTATAGGTATGTCTGTGATAAAAGGAAGACTAGGGAGAATGTGGGCCCTCTCTGGGAGAAAATGGGTGACCTGGTTACCCAGGATATAGGGAGGGCTGAGATACTCAATGCTTTTTTGCCTCTGTCTTAACTGGCAAGGGCTCCAGCCACACCACTGAAGTCACAAAAGGCAAAGGCAGGGACTGGGAGAATAGAGAACTGCCCACTTAGGAGAAGATGAGGTATGAGACCATCTCAGGAACCTGAAGATGCACAAGTCCGTGGGACCTGATGAGATGCATCTGTGAGTCCTGAGGGACCTGGTGGATGAAGTTGCTAAGCCACTGTCCATCATATTTTAGAAGCTGTGGCAGTCCAGCAAAGCTCTCACTGACTGGAAAAGGGGAAGTGGCAAGTGTTATGCCCCATAGTTACTAGACTATAGATACTTTATAGGACCGTTGGTCATTAATTTTAGAGCGACAAGTAAGTTTTTTAAACTATTGTTTTAGGTTTGTAATGGTTATTACTAGCTTAGCACTATTTTCTAAGAGGAATGCTTTTATGTTACTTGAAAAATGCTGCCATGTCTAGTTTGAATGCTTAGGGATGTCTACTCGTGTTACCAGATCAAACTATTAAAAAAAAATTGTGTAAAGATTTTTGTAAAGTGTTTTCTTTTATTTCTGATGTTTGTACAAAAGATGGTAGTTATCACCTAAGCATCAGAAACAACTTAATATTCTTAAATGAAAACTATCTCCTAATCCTCTAAACCTCAAGGCTGAGGTTTTGAATAATTCAGTAACAAAAAATTTGGTCAGAGATGGCTTTATTTTTCCTCTCTAAAAGTTTGATCAAAAATGACAGTTGGCAACAACAAGTGTAGATCTTTTCTTGTGGCCAGATTATTAAGAACTACTGTACCAGCAAATGAACTTTATGTGCCCCAGATAGTCTTCTAGTTTAGAAGCTTCAAACAATACTCTCTTTAGTTTTAGTTATTCAGATGCACTTGATTGTTCCTATTACCCTCAGTGCTCTAGCAAGCATAGCTTCTTAGGGCAGTGAACTGGCAAATGAGGGGCATTTATGCATCTGTAGACTCTGCAGAGAATGGATGGTTTTGAAATGTTGCCAGCTGCTGTTGCTGTGTGATGTGGAAGGACCCTCCTTTTCCCTCTAGCTTGACCAATGACAAGAGAAAAACAAAAATAACCTATGAATTTTCCATGACAGAAAATCCTGGCTTGCCTGCAGTATAGTAGCTGCTTGGTCTAATCTTCTAATAATCTTTTGAACGATGTAGAGTTGAACGAGGAATTAGCAGGTGACAGAAGGCCATACTGCCACTGATAATTAATGAGAGCTGAAAAATACTATGGCAGCAAACATAGGTTCGGTACTATTTATTAACTGTGGTTAGGTAGGATATAAAGAGTATGTGGATATAAACTGAGTTGTTGAGGAAAAAGGAATGAATGTGCATTTCTGTTGTTACTCTTAATGATCTTCACATGATTAACTTCTGGGGTGACCTTAACACTAAGTTCATTACTAAGTTAGCCTGTGCCTGTCTGCTGGAGTTTAGTATTTGTATCAAGCTGAGGTTTCCTGCTTCACTGAGACACACAGAATCATAAAGGCAGAAGCTTTCTGGAGTGTTGCAGTTGCGCTGTCTTAAGATCTCCCCTCCTCTTCTGCCTCTTAGACTGTTTGCTCACTGGGAGCTGCGTTCGTAGTTTAGTTTAAGTTGCGTGCTAACTAAATGTTATTTTTGTGCTTGGAGAAAAGAAAAATGGTTTATGGTGTTCCAGTTGACCTAAGAAAAAAGATTCTTTTCTGAAGTTTTAGTGCCATAGAAGGATAAATTCCGTAGCAAAGAACACGGAGTACAGTATGTCCCACCTCTCAAGCAGCACCGAATCTGGAAGAAATGGAGACTTGGGACAAAAACTGATAGTCTTGCAAAAGAATTTGTAAAAGTATGAGTGATATTACAACAGATTAAACAGTTGAAGGTGAGTACACTTTGATTGTAGTAGATAGAACGCAAAATTCAGAGAACTCTGTGAAGCACTTAGTGTGAAATTGTGATTTGCTAACAGGGGCAGAATTTTAGCTGTGAAATTGGTGATAATTGCAGTGCTAGAAGCTTATAGGCAGTGAAAAGCTGTGTTATTTTTTGTGTTTGAATACATCTGGTTACCTTGTTTCCTTACTATAAATACTGAGGTAACACTGCAACTATTTGACTTTGGATAGCACTATCACTTTTACAGACTATTTAAACTCTAATTTAAAGGCAGACCAGAAGATGAGTCGGTGACTTCTGCAATCATCGATTCTCCTAATTTCACTAAGTTTTCCAGGAAAATTGAAGATGCTGTGAGAAGTCACATTTGTAGAGTTGGGAAATTATGTAAGGATAATTTTTTAGTCCTTCCAGTTATAGAGAAAAGCTTGGAAAGTTAATCTGAGGATAATGTGAAGTATCTGCAAACAGAAGACAGATGTCTTTCTGTATGAGTAACTTCAAAATCCTTTGACGTTTTATATCTCTTTTTAGTTGGTTAGAGTCTAACTTGTGACTTGTTTTTAAAAAGCTGAGGTTATGGCTATTGCTTCTGGTTAGCTTTTCTGTTTAGTAATTAGCTAGCAGTGCTATGGTATAATAAAGTAATATAAGGGTAATTAAAGCATAATTCCCAACTTTTGAGTCTTATTTGTAGAGTACTGGGACACCCAGAAAGCTTTCCTGTCAGATGAGGGTCCTGTCAGTACATAGCCCTGAGAATGAGTTTTGCTGTGTCTGCAGATAAAATTCTTGTTGAAGCAAATGATTCAGAAGGAATTTTAGGATTAGTTTTGTAATCAAGATACAGATCAGAATATTTATATGACAATATATTATAAAAATAGTGCAGTTTTAATTTGTCAAATACAAGTTACTTGTGCATAAACCTATTCAGAGAAAGAGATTAGAAACAACTTGCTAGTGTGTCTCACTCCCTTTTGCTATTGTAAACTTGATATGTAATGTCAGCCTAGGCACAGAAGAATGACTTGAGGATGGAGTGCCTGAATGAACTTGCTTTTATTACTGTAGCCTTTCCATTTATATTTTAGTGTGGTTTGCTTTAATGAAATGTCACAGAGACAGAGTTTAGACTTAAAAAATAATTCTGTTCTTCAGAGCAGTGACTGGTAACCACATGGGGTTTATGACAAACTGTTTCCTGATCTAAGTTCCAATGTTAATGATAGACTCTTTCAATTTAACATGCATTTGCACAGTAAAACTTACGTGATACATTGACCATAGCAGGCATTCATTCATCGTGCTGTAATTTCTGAGTTCAGCCTGTATTTTCCTTGATTTTGGTGACAGCATTCCAGGCAGCAGCCTTCGGTGCTAATTGGAAAGCATGATCCTTGCCAATCCTGGTCTTCTGGAGCACAGTCTGTTAGCTTGGTCACTGGGTGAATGCATTCAGAAATGACAGGCGAGCAAAAACACTTATGTGCAAAGATGTGGTGACGAGGTCATTGAGGTGAAGGTAGCCTTGTAGAACAGGAAGAGCAGAAGAGGTCCTTGATGGGGGCTTGCAGAAGTTCTCCAGGAAGGTGGGTTTAGCACATTTCTGTATGGGGAAGCCAAATGACTGGTTAGCATGGGACCTAGGTTCCAGTATAATTAACTGATTTTTGAAGAGTATCAAATGATCCACTCAGAAAGGGCAAATGATGTTGCTGCCTAGAGGAGATCAGAAAAGATCATATAAAATGAAACAGTGTATTATGCTCATTGAGCTTATTGAAAGAAAGATAAATCTAGTTTCTGTTCAAGGCTCAGTCAAATGCTTCCTGGGTTGGTGTAAATATTGTGGTTTTCACAGCTGTAAAGAAGTTTCTTCCACCAAGTCACCTTAATCTGTCCTGAGCCCATCCTAACTTTTAATACCTAATTTGAATGTAGCTCTGCAATCTTGCATTACTTTAATACAGATGTTGCCATGTGTAAAATGGAAAACCAAGATTTTTGCTTTCAGAACAGTACCTTTAAATGTTTAATTTATATTTTAAAAGCCCAACTGCAGATTCTTGGATAAAAGGATGAGCTGATGAAATTGCTTCACTTCCGTTAGCCGCGTTATTCTGAGGTCTGGTGTGCCAGCTTGGCAGTGTTAGTGAGCTGTCTAAGGAAAACATGTTAATGCTTAGTCTCAGTAAGAGTTCTCATTGCAAACAAGTGCGACTTAAATTGTGAGTAGAAGTAGACCTGCTTGCAACTGTTATATATGAAGCACAGAGGTGAAAATGGATCTTAAGCATAAGTCATGCAGCTCTTGGAGATGGGCTACAAGTTCCATGAGTTTTATACCAGGAGGTGTGAATTTTCTTTGTGAAGGGCTAGCTGTAACTGAATCAGTAAAAGGTAACACAATTATTCTGTACTCTGGGTGGAGTGGTGGAAGCTAAAGCAACACTAAAATGACTTACATTGGGAAGATTAATTGACATTTTTGTCAATCCTAGTGGTTTCTGCAACTCTACATTTTTTTTAGTAGGCTAGAGGAGAGGCTAGTTCTAGGGTTTGCTCAACAAAGGTATGGACTTATGCATGAAACCATGTCTCCCAACGGATTTCATACTTCTCTTGCCGCTGTTTCTGCCTATTCTTTCCTGTACCTGTGTGCCATTATTGGCATGTAGGCTTTATTTCTGGATGCAAGAGTTTCTTACTGTAAAATCAAAATGTTAGCAAATATGTCTATGACTTTGTATATAAGGAACTATGGAACTGAGACCTCAAGGAACCTTTCTGTTTACTCTAATGCTTGCATTGCTATAGCAGCACTAAACAAGAGCTGCTTCTGTCTCTCTTGGAATGAATATCAGTGCAGTTGCAGTTAATTTGTTTCTAAAGTTTTTCACTTGTTTATTCATGGGATGATGATTAGAAATGCTGCGATATGATGGAAGAACTTGCTTCTAATAACTCTGATACCTTTTCTGTGGTAATATCTGATAAGGTGGATTGTGAACCTCTGGGAGAGGTTCTGTACCTGAATGCAGAGGTAACTAATCTCCTTAGGGCCAGCTGTAAGGCTTCATTAGGCTGTTTCAGAGCTGGTGCTAAAGGTTGGTGGTGCATCTTTCCAGTTCTGAAGTCATGTTGGCATTTAAACTTGAATTTGTAGCAGGCTTAAACCTCTTCAAAGAGCATAATAGGCCCATCCTTTTCTACTGTAGAACATAGCAACTCTATTCTTGTTTATTCTTTTTCATTTCCATGAGAACATAAGCTGCTTTTATTCACAAGGAGTCCTGGAAATGCCTTTTAGAGGAAATAGTCTCTTACTAGTCTCTTAACTATTTATTTTGTTGAGGAATGAAACAAACATTTAAAATATTTGAAAGTGATCATGAAAAATATTGAGTCAGCATAAAAGGTAACTAAGATTTATGGCTTGAGTGTATTCAAATACCCACTGTGCTTTCATTTTCCTTATGTGTCTGCACTTTTCCTTACAGAGCTTGGGTATCATGTGCTGTTACTGAACTTTCACCAAGGCAAAGGTTGTGCATAATAAAACTGACAGCAAGTGCCACTTGGGCAGATTAGCTGTATCCAACATTTATTCTGGATCAGAGTTTTCTGAATTTCCCCATGTTAGAGATGCTGTAAGGAAGCATTATTTTTGTGGCCCTTTTGTCACTTTTTATGGCACAACTGTTGAATATTTTATATTGTATAATTTGATTCTGTTCTGCCTAATTTATTGGCAAGCTAATATGTTTAAATTACATCAAGTATGCTCATAGTTCAGGATACTTAATCTTGACATTTTCATCAAGTAAAATGTAAAGACTGTTTTGCTTCAGATTAAGGATTTTGCTTCAGATTAAGGAGTATAATTGATTTTGCAGACAGTCTGATTCTGTCATCTGAAAAACAGATATCTATCAAGAAATCTGTGAGAAAAATCTTGTGCCTATATTTCCAATGCTGTCTTGCCTGGTATTCTCAAGTCCTAAATAAAAGCTGATGTTGCGTGGAAGCAGCTTTGTGTATCTATCGTTCATCTGGAAATGGTTTGCTAACAGATACATGCTGTATTGCAGATATACACGGATTTAACTTCCTTGCTGTTTCATGGCACTTGCAAAAGTGATCTAACCGCAATTGGTGTGTTATGAACGACTATTCATAAACAAGAGGAAACATGATTACAAAGCAGTAACTTGTGCACGCAGCTCTGCAAGGCTGGTGGTGTTGACTTGTATCACTATTTCAGATTTGCTCCTGCTGGCAGTGCTCATTAATACCACAGCTTGTTGTATTATAGCAAATGAGATATGAGAAGTGGAGCAATAGCTTGTCTTATGTTGTGGGACTTGGAAGACTGGAGTTCACTTCACAAGTGACAGGGGACAGGACAAGAAGGAATGGCCTCAAGCTCCACCAGGGGAGGTTTAGGCTGAACATTAGGAAAAAAAATTTCACAGAAAGGGTCACTGGGCACTGGAACAGGCTGCCCAGGGAGGTGGTTGATTCACCTTCCCTGGAGGTGTTTAGGGCACGGGTGGATGATGTGCTGAGGGGCATGGTTTAGTGATTGATAGGAAGGGTTGGACTCAATGATCTGGTGGGTCTCTTCCAACCTGGTTATTCTATGATTCCCTACTTCCCCTTGGACTTTGGAACTGGAGGGAAAGGTTCTGTGCCTTCTTTTGGCAGATGAAGGAGTAATTGCAGTGGAATGAATTAATTCTTGCACACCACCTGCCACTCTAGGCTGCAGCATGCTTACTGCAAATCAAATGAATGACTAGAACCTCAAAGAAACCTTAACACAACAGATTCAAGCAGGAATTTTGAGTTTTATAGATTGGGCAGTATCTGGGCTAGTGTTGAATGAGCAGGCTGTGCTCTGCTTGTGGATTTCACATCTCTGTTCCAGAATGGGATAAAGCATTCCCAGCCTTGTGAAACTTGTAGAACTCAGAAAAATAACTAATTAACCAAACTACAACAGGTCACACATGTTCTAAGATAATCAGTTTGGGCAAGTTCAGCCTGAAGTGTTGGTGTAGCTAAACTGTAAGTACATTAGGTTTGCAGAATGTTTCAGGGAAGTCACTTCTGTGTGTCCTGCATACAATAGCGTTTTTTCAAAATCACTTTCTTAGAAGTGTTCCTTCAGGCTTAGGTAAGGTTTCCATTGATGTTTTCTGTCAGGAGTGCTGAATACAACAACACAAAGCCCAGGCAGTCTGAGATCCTTGTGAATGATGCATGTGAAGGAAGCTATGTGAAACTGATACTGTTGTTGAATTTGCATGGCCATTCTGTGTACTCAGCAGCCAAAGGAACTTGGAGGCGTTTTGTTTGGATGAAAAGGTATCTTTCTAAGTAAACATGTATCTTCTTTATTATAGATTTACTTTTCATCCTGACTTAAAGCTCATGAAATTATTCTGTGCTTATAGTAAGTAAAGTCAGATCAGGCCCTTGACCAGTCTAGCAGTTGGGTATCTCAGCTTATTGTTTTACTGCTTATTCTTGAGTCACTCATGTTTATCTTAAAGGCATAGTCAAAAATGTTGATTTTATTATTCACCAGAGTTAATATACTATGTTGAATAATTTCCTATAGAGTGAATGATTAACTGCAATATATAATTTTCTGGTCCTCCTTACACAAGATACCTATTTCACGGGCACAAAATTTCTCCCTCTGGCTGGTTTGAGAGTTGTCTTCTGGCAAAGGTCAGTGCATGTGATTTTGTAGATGTTAAAAAAATACTGATTTTCCGTTATTAAATTGTACCTTGCTCATTCTGTAATGAAGGATGAGGAAAATTCCATAGGTTATCAGTTAGTATGTTGAAGCATAACATTCCTTCGTTTTATCCTCTAACTTGTAGTAATTAAATGCTTCTGATGGTCATAAATAAGCCCAGGCTGAGAAACATACCCTCTGACCCTTTCAGGTAGTGAAGCTTCAGACTGTGATATTTAAAAAGCTTTCTAATTCACTCTGTTCTGTTAAGTGCTATAATTCTAACCTGCCTCTTCTTTCAAAAATTAGCCTTGTGCTTCAGCAGTTACAATATATTTTTACTTTTTTATATCTATGAGTATATGTATTTATGTAGCTAATTACTTTGACCTTTTGGTGCTCTCCTGTTTTAAAGGTTTACAAGCATCCTCTTTGCTTCATTAGGAATGGATCTATTTTTATATCTTCTTTAAAAGACCCAGAGCTCATCGTTCTAGAGATGTATTAGATTCTTTGTGTTTAGAGGACTGTGTTCTGCAATTAAGTGTTATTTTGCTTGGGATAACATGAAGTGTAATTCTCTTCTATTAATGTTGCCTGCAGCTTTTTCACCTATATGGGAAAGATAAGATATCCCTCTATATACAACATACCAGTGTAATCTCTAATAAAAAAAATTAAAGTCACCGAATCCTATTGATTAATTGTTTTTGTTATAAAAGTAAGGTTATCAAAGTAAGGTAGAAAGTTTAATCTTCAGTAGCTTAAAAAAGGTTAACTTCCACTGCTGTTTTGCTACAGGCCACCAGTGCGGAACACCTAAAGTACCTTGTCCTTTCACATTTCTTAAAGGATTTATTTAGTTGGCCTCTAACCATCATTGTATGTGAAGGTCAAGAATAATCTTGGCGTATGTAGAAAGATCTTTCAATGTAAGCTGGGTAGTAGGGGGAGAAGGGATGTCAAAAACCCCAAACAGCACACAAAAACTTGGGCACTTCTAGGACAGAAACCTCTGTGAGTGTGGGTCGATAGGCGACTGAACATGAGCCAGCAGTGTGCCCAGGTGGCTAAGAAGACCAATGGCATCTTGGCCTGTATTAGAAAC
>WAAB01007605.1:106033-183607 GCA_013389865.1 Piaya cayana | reverse complement strand
ATGATCCGGTGGGTCTCTTCCAACCTGGTGATTCTATGATTCTATTTGTATAAAGCTAACATGTATATCAATGGCAGTTAGTTTCATTGCTCAAATTTTTATGATATACAAGTATTTTTACTAATGTTTATTAGCATTTCCTCAGTTAAAATACAGCAATGTTTTTTCTTCTCTCTTTACTGACTAAAGGAACGTCTGATGTATATCCTGGTTTTAGAGTTCCTTTGCTATGTCTTCTACCTTACAATGCATTCGTATCTCACTGACACAGGGTAGAACTCCCAGTTTAATCTGGTGAGAGCTTGGAAAAAGCTATTAGTGCAGGAAAACCAACCTGTTCCCACCACATTGGCTTAAAGAATCCCAGGTAAACTAACAGAAGAATCCTATAGGTTAGACTATGGTATTGTGTTTGGTTGTGGAGTTTTGGTGGGGTTTTTTTTTTGACTTAAAGTCTATAGCAGTTGGATTCAAAGTGCAATAAGATAATCAGAATTTTAATGTTTTGTAATTGTAGATAGTACATACTAATAACCAGCTGATTATTGAGATGAGAGATTATTGAGATGATTATTGAGATTGTGCACAACATGTATTTGCAAATTATGCTAGCTTGACTCTCATTAGAAATGACAGATTTGAGGATGATGCAGCAGTAGAGTGGTATTTGCATCAGAGACAGAGGGTGTGTCCCTAATGCCAGACAAAAAGAAAAGCAATAAAAAGAAAATTGGCTCTTGAGTCAGCATTTGTTATGTCCTTTGTTGTTTTGGGAGCAGCTGTATGGGGGGAAAAGGCAAATAGAATTTGAAATGAAGAGCTGGAAAAGGAATTGCCAATTGCCTGCAGACACGGAGAACTATTTGGTCTGATTGCCAGTTAACTGCTCTGTTTTTTTCTGACAGCTTTGATAATGAGTCAAAAAAGCAGCAGGAACTGCTGTTTGATCTACTCACTTCATCCTGGGGCTGGTCACCCCAGATACTTCTCTGCACGCAAAGATATGCCACAATGGCACTGACAGTAGTTCGTATCTGTATTAAATGTTCCAGGAGACTCCAGTGAATTGACTTCAGATACACAAAGTCGTCCAGGTGCAGAAGGCAGGCTGGGGATAAATGGATGTTGTGAGTTCATGTTATGCATATTGGCAAGGACTGGAAAGAGGATCAAGGGCATGTTCTCGGTGTAAAAACAGTGTTTGCACCTATCCTGTCCTGGGGCAGAGGGAGATGGTTTAATGTAAGCATAGACTACAGAAAATCTTAAGTGTCATATCAACGCTACCAGGGTATAAAATGTTTTCTCTGTAAACGAATATTTATTTTAGTAGGCAGTCAGAGTTCCAGTAGGCATGTACCTTTGGAGGCTTAATGTTCAATCTTGTCAGAATTGCCTGTGGACTGATTCATCTTGGGTAGTGATAAACCCGCACATGCAAGGTATTTATTAGCCTAGATACAAGATTCCTGTTCCTATACTGAAATTGCCTAAAATGTCTGAGTAGTTTAGGTGTTGTCTTCGATGGCTTGAACTAGATCTCTCCTCAACGCCAGAACCATGATTGCAGCACTTCTGCCATTTAATTGACTGGCTAATTTACACTGTAATTATATAATAGGGTATTTAAGACTGTGTCTTTAGAGCAGCAGTATTAGCTTATTCAAGAACAGATGTTTCTAGTGTCTTAGTGAAATAATCAATGTCTTCAGAAATGAGTGCTATTTTCAGAAATAGAATATGATAGAAGAACTAAATTATGAATCATAAAAGGGGAGGAGTGAAACTAATTGCAGTGCAGCTTGGCAGAAATTGTTTTTGATAAAATCTGACTCATGTAATGGTAAATAGTGGAAAAAAACACTAGCAGTATCATAGAAATGCTGGTGTATTTCGCACCTGCATCGCTGAATATTTCACTTAGGCTTTGACATGCTGTTATGACTGCCTTTTGTTATTTTTGCAGCTTGAGAGTCCTTTAAACTTCCTTAGTAATTTTGATTTCAATGTTTCATTTTTTCTACATTTTTTCCCAGAGTTAATTTCTTCATTTGCCACATCAGGTTTCCAGTCAAGGTACTTACACCTCCCGAAACATCTGTGCACAAGGTCATTTTTTTCTGAATGTTTATTTTCTTTCATTTGGGTATGAAGACTGGTATATGCTGCAAGTAAGCTTAGCAAAATGGATGAGTAGGATTTTAGTACTTAAATAAGGCTGAGTGGCATGAAGGAAAAAGATTTAACTTGCCACCCACACTCAAGGCTGTATCCTGTGTGACCCATGGGAACAGTCCCAGTGAAGACAAAGAAGGTACTAACCCAAGCAAAGCAGACAAGATCTCATTAAAATAACCTTCTGTTGTTGGAGAACTCTTTTTATATAGCGTCATGGAAGAAACCTGAATTAGATGGTACAATGTTAGTTGTACTTAGAATCTCGGCCCCCAGATGAAGTTTGTTACATGAGAATCTGAACTTCCAAATCAGTTTCTTTTTGAAAGAAATATCTAATTTTGGTTTCGGATAAGCACAAACTTTGAAACACATACCCCAAAGATTAAAACCAAGCAGTGATGTTGCTGCTTATAATTTGGAAACCGGGAGACACTTCAACAGTTAATGTAGTGAGGCAATGCTACACCTGGCTGTGGATAACCGCAGCTGATTTATTTTGCATTAAAACTGTTTGGGCAGTGGAGTAAGTGTAACTCGCATCAGTGGTGTTGTATGCACATCTTAGTAAACCTCCTGCCTGACTTCTTGGCATGATCCCCCAACAAACCACAGCCGATGCTGTCTCTACTCTCATGTGCTGGTGACCTGTGTCATTACTTCATTTGTATTTTTTCTCGCTGTAAGATTGTCAGTGATTGAAAGGAAACTGACAAAGCTAAAATGGGCAAGAAATTATTTTCTAACAGAAATTTGGGTTGTTAGCATTTCGCCAGCATTTGGGAAGGTGGGAAATAAAGATGCAGGTGTTCCCCAGGGCATCCAGCAGGTCCATGATAAAACCAACTGTTGAATTGGGATTTTCTCTTCCACTGTCTGGTCCAGTGCGTAATAGTAACAGTTCTGTCGATATACATTACTATTATTGGGGAAAGAAACAGCTGCATATGGCAGATCTGAATATTATTATAAAGAATCATAACCTGGCCACTACATGAAAGCTTTTCTGACTAAGTAAAAACAGTAAACCAGAAGGGAAAACATACACAAGTATAGGGCAATATGGATTAAAATACTTTTATAAGGTGGATTTTTGTCACTTTTGGCTTATAAAGTAAAAGTCAAGACAAACCTTCTGCTTTAAGGGAGGCACAGCACCACCTGTAGCACAGCATGCTGTCTACAGCCAAGTGCTTCTCAGAGCTGTGCGGGTGGGTGGGTAGAGAAAGTAGATTCACATTCAGACTCGAATCTTGTTGCTTGGTCAAAGCCTTCATCATGCTTTCTGACTGTGTTATGAGACAATTGGCTTGTCAGAAGGGTGGAGTAAAGGTCAGGAGGTGGTAGCTTCTGCAGGAGTAGTGGAAAGGCACTTGGGTGTTCTCCCACTGATTGAAAACAGATACTTGCAAGCGTCACACTGAGTTTTACTGCTGTGCAAATGTTGGAGTGCCCAGTGCTTTGCAGTGTTACATCCTAGCACTGACCACTAACTGGAAATGAGACTGTGTTGCACTGAAAATTGTTTGTTGAAATGAAAGGCATTAATTTTAATGTTGGAAAAGGACTTGGGCAGTGGAGGTAGGTTGTTGGTCAGTGCTTATTCTATGCAAATGAAAACATGAAGTGTATGAACACAGGTGCTGCTATTGTGAATTCTCAGTCACTGTTACAATGAAAAGAATTGCTAGGAGTTTGATGTTCTTTGGAGGTTGTTGGCAATGTTTTAAATATGCCACGTCTGGTACCTTGTATTGAAGAGATCAGTACCTTACGGCCTTATGAATTTCCCTTTTATTATTAGGTATCAGTGACTGAAGACAACGCTTCTTGCTGTCCAAGGATGGAAAACAACATAACTACTATCTCTCGTGAGGAGCTTGAAGAACTAAGGGAAGCATTCAGTAAAATAGGTATGTTTTAAAGAAGAAAATAATAAGGATGCCATCAACACTGTGAAGCCATGCAGGATTTGTGAAAAAAATTATGGATACCTTTGTTTTACAGGGCCATGTTTTCCTTCTATGTTGCCAGCAATATCTAAGAAAATAAGAATGTTTTAAAAAACCCTTATTTTCATTGAAAAGATAAGTGTTTATTCAGTACTTTCCACTTGAGCAATGAAAACAGGTACACTTTCTTGCTGGCTGTTGCATTATTTGTGCCATTGTATATGCAGATAATAGGTCTCAACATTCAGTATTTTTAATTCCTTAAATCTGAAGAGTAAAAAGCTTATTTAACTTCATTTATTAAATATATTTTCATATTAGATTAGTGATGCTTTGCTTTTACTTTACTTGTGTACTTTGAGCTAGTAATTTCTCATTTATTGGATTAGCTTTTATATTTTCAGTAAGCTAAACTTGGAGACTTTTTGGTCTTGCTTTTGGTAGCTAGCATATGTTAATAAATAACTGTACAATTTTGTATGCTTGACAGGATGTTTGCAGATTAATCAGAGAGCAAATAGAAAGAGTGAGAAATTATGTAGCAACTAACCCTTATTTCCAGATTGCAATTCTGTTGTGGATGTTGAAGTTCATAATGGCTTTGTTTGTTTGCTGCAGCTCTGAGTGGGTGATGTACAACTGCACAGTTCAAAGCAAACATATTTTTGTCTTTCATAATGGAGAACAGGGTTGTTTTAGGCAAGAAGCCTTAATTACTGGGGGACTCCAGCTTGGTAAACAAACTGTTGGGAAGCAGTATGTTAGAGATCTGATAGACCATGAGTAGTAAGGAAAAGGTGAAAAGAGAATGATTCAGTTTGTCAATACAGGTATCAGGTTATACCCATAGAGAGACAGAAAGGTTAAAATAAAAAGAAGTAACTTTTCTTCATACCAAATAGTAAAACCATTGACTCATTGACTTGGGATGTTTGAGTCAAAAAAAGAGTAGAACTGCTAAAGGAATAAGATATATCCATGGAAGGTAATTCATTAGTTGCTATTAAACAACAATCTTGGTGCAGTCTTTAGCGCAAGAAGTCTATAGCCTGCACAAGCTGCAAAGACAGTCCAAAGATAAGACTGTTGTTTTCATATATCAGTCTACTGGGAGGTGTTAGGACAAGTACCAACTCACTGGTGATGTGTGACAACTTTTCTGTTAGTTTGATTTTTCACCATCTGCATTCCTTTTCCCCCCTGTTTCTTTCCAACGTGCTTTCACATTTCTGCTTTCAAAAACTGTCTGTGCTGCTTCTATTCACTGAAAAGCATTTTATTCATTACTCTATTATGCTTCCTTTAAAATAATAAAAAAAAACTTAGTTTAGCTTTTTTCTTTTTTCATTTTACACTTCCACTGTCTTCATGGATAAATCGCTTGCACCTGTATTGGTAAAGTGAGAGAAAAGGTGTGTTTTTAACTCGCTGCTTGTCATCACAGAAACTCTCAGTGAAAGATGAACCTAGAGAAGTAAAATAGCTCTTAATCTGAGCAAGCTCGTTAGCATGTTCTAGACCATCCTGTTTTTGTGTGTTGTTACATGTCTGCAACCAGACAGTGGACGGATTAATACATATTCATACATAAAGTTTTTGTAGTGATTTGTGAGTTGTTGGTGATATTGAAAACAAAGAGAGATATTTATTTAACAGGTGTGTTTAGCCTTTCTTGAGCAGTGAAATGGGGCCACCTTATGAAGCTGTACAGAAGCTACATAGTGTAGTATGGATTACAGGGAAATTTTAGGATAGCAATCAATTATGGCTAGAGATGTTAGCAGATTTCTTTGCTTGCCTTTCTGCAATGTGGCGGGTATTCATCCACTGTAGTGGTGTTATCTGACCTCTGATAGAACAGAGGTGTCTTTTAACTAGTAAATAAAAAAAAACCAGAAGTGGGAACACCTTGACACATCAGAAAAGTGGCCACATCATCTCGCTTCAATTTCTGATTCATTGTGTTACTTACGACGTTCTCTAAGGAGAACTCTTTGTCTCCCTTACGTATCTTAGTTGTGTTATTTGTAGAACTGGAAAAAATACTGTTGATTCATATATTTCCAGAGCTGGAAGTGATGATAGAGACTGAAAATTGTTGTCAAAAATGGAAAATATTAGCATTAAATACATAAGTCAATGGGTGTGATATCCAGCATTAGTTATTCCTGACACGTGGTCTTGGGAGCCAAGTGTAAGGAAAGGTGACAATACAAATTGCTCCCAACAGAGCAAGTTAATAGATTAAGGAAGGTCACCTTTAATAAATATACAGATCATCCTGGATTTATTCTTCGCAGGTAAGCCTTAACCACTTTGAAAGTTTTGAAGAGCAGAAAATGTCTACCACATACTAGGATAAGAAAAAATGCAGTCAGATAGAGTTCTTGTGTAAGTAGTTTTTCTTGTGTAAGTGTCCTCATCTAATAACTTGGATTGGATTGGACTTTATTGATTGAAAATGGTATAACATTGGTAGTAAGAATATAATAATTGATCTTTCTTTTACAGAGAATTTTGTGTGGAGTTTAAAAAAATTTAAACTTTGCTATTTACCAGTTATGCCTCTAACCCACAGGTATTCCTTTGTGATTACTTGTCAATGTTATAAGAAGAGATATTAATCTCCTAGAACTATTTCACATGCTTATTTATTCTAACAGTTACTATAGTTGGTTCTTTACCTAAGTAGAAAAACAACTTGTGCTTTCGTTTTAAAGATATTGACAACAGTGGATATGTCAGCGATTATGAACTTCAAGACCTGTTTAAAGAAGCAAGTCTACCCTTGCCTGGTTACAAAGTTAGGGAGATTGTAGAAAAAATCATTACAGTGACAGATACCAACAAGGACGGGAGGATCAACTTTGAAGAATTTGTCTCTGTAAGTCATATTCCACTTGGATGTTTCTCTGTTGCAAGACTTCTGTTGAGAACCAGGACAGAACACTGGATTAAGTGATACAACTAAGTACTGTTTTGATACAAATAACTAATATTTTAAGAATGGGAGAGTTTTCTGTGACAATTTACAATATCCCATTTAATTATTTTCCAGGCTTTATATTTCACTCTCTAGTTTATTTTGGTAAGTTTCATTTGGGCAGCATGTGCAAACACGGTGGTTCCAAACAGTCTTCCTTTCTATTTCCTTGAAGATAAGGTGATGGGCTATATATTTTAGGAACTTCTGTGTCAGGCCTTGCCCTGACAAAAGAGTAGATCATTAGATACCAGCATCTGAATTCTGTTAGTGAGAGCATAGTGCACTGTTATGATTACTTGCTATAGTAAAGGCTATTTATACAAGGAGTGAGATACAGTTTTTTTAACTTCTAGTGAACAAATTTGAAAGACTTAGACTTTATGTGGATCACTGTCTAGTGTGATTTATTTAAGAGAAATGAAAACTTTTTAGGTTGTGTTTTGGGATGATCAGTTTTTGTTTTGAATTTAGATCATTGCTGCTAATTGCACCAGTTTGCTTGTTGACCCTAATTATTGATCTTCCTTTCCAAGATATTAAATTGCAGTTGCTTATATGTGAGATAAAAGTATTTGTAGCCAGGTATTGAACTGTATCTGTTACTCCATTATCAATTTTCAGACCTTTACAGTATTTGGGCAAATGTAGGATCTATCAGTATATCCAATGTGGTTTATGTTGCAGGCAGGTGGAAAATGGTGCCAGCTTTCTTAAGAGCATGTGTAACTGTCACATAGTAACCTTTCCACTTCACGATATGCTTTATGGTAAAAAAATATGCTGTAATTATTGCAAATGTCTATATCCTTTGTTGTTTTCTTCAGTTTACTAAAGCATCTGTGGAAAAAATTGTGTAGGATATTACATATATACTTGTTTAGACATGATGGCTTAGTAAAGGTAGCACTGGAGGTACTCACTGCGAAGGTATATATTAGATATCCAGCAGCAAGTTTCATAAAGGGTTTTATCTCTCAAGCGATTTTTTTTTAAAATATTAAGATCAATGTAAATACCCAAGAAAGGCAGTAAGGTTAATTATTGACTCTGGAGTACTTGCATGAGTTAACAGTTACTTACTTGAAGGTATGCTCAATGACAATGCTCTCTATTTTTCTTATTCCAGATAATACAGGAATTGAAAAGTAAAGATGTTAGCAAATCTTTCCGAAAATCAATAAACAAAAAGCAAGGTATTACAGCAATTGGAGGGACATCAGCAATATCTAGTGAGGGGACACAGCACTCTTACTCAGGTAACAAACAATTAAACACAAGCAAATTTTGTGTGGTGGAAGACTCTTTAAATTTGAACTACAGATTAAGAATAAGCAACTGGAAAAAAGTTGCCATTGAAACAAACGAACACAGAGAAAACATGTGGAGCTGAGCAACATAAGTGTGGGTGGTATAGCTTCTTAAATTGTGGGCTCTTCGCTTGTTAGTAAAGCATCTTTGCCAGAGTGAAAAATGCAAGCAAACAGTAACAGCATGGGAGGCAGGGAATGACCCTTTTGGCATACTTTTACTAATGCTAGTCAAGTTTTTTACTTCAATAAGTGGAAATCTACTCTTTTTCCTATATTCAGGTAAAAATGAATCCATTTTCATTTCCACAGTGTTAACTAAAATAAAAAAAGCCTGCATATCATTTCTGGATGGAAGAGCCTCCTCAGCTGTAGCTGTCTGTCTGTCATTGCAGAATTGTTCACTCCAATATGATTTTTGCATACCAAATACTTTAGAAGTTGCTTTTTATATTCGATCACTGTTTCCTTCTACCTCCCTCTTCTGCATGTCATTGAAGTTGATAATTGTACCTAATAGCATTTGAGCTCCTATTATTCTGAATATTAACTGCCTTCAGGGATCATCTTGCAGTAGGCAATATTGCAACTTATTTGATTGAGTTGAGTCTGAGATTTACTGTGGGTTCCAGAAGCATGTTAAGATTCTATATATGAGGCAGATTCACTGCAGGTAGCTGTAGGTGGTGATACCCCCTGCCTAGATATTATTTTTATAGCGCAGCTGCAGTTGATATATCTCCAAAGCAGGGGATATATTCCATCTCAAAGGATGCCTGTAGGACAGACACTATCAGAGTTAATTGTTTAAACTCCCTTTCATTTTTTGTGGAGAGAAAATGACCCCACTAGACTAATTAATCTGATCTGGCCTCATCAGCTGACCTAGTGTATGGTAAGATGAAGTGTACACTAGAGTTTCACGTTTCTTCCTAGTGACAATGATAGAAATGTCATGAGTCAGGTGTAGATACCTGTCTGGTACGCTTCTTGAGGTAAGCGAGGTGAATACTGCCTCTGCTGTCTGGGAATTTGGATACTGATGCTCAATTGACTTGTCCTAATAAGCATTTGTAGCTACACAGTGATAAATTCTGCACTTTTCTCTCAGAAAGAGTTTAAAACTGAGATACTGAGCTTTTTAAGTTTCTACAGCACAGTAATCCAGATGATGGTCTTAAAAATACTGCCAGTCTCTGAAGTCCTAGTAGAAGGCAGAGTGAAATACTGCATTGGAAACCAAGTGTGTATAGATTGAGATGTTGCAGATTTAAGAGTAGATTTCCCTCTTTTCTGTGTAATTGCTGAGAAATGGAAATTGAAGTCAGCCATCAAGACCCATTATGTTGCTATGATTTTTGTTGCCTGTCAGAGCTCTAGAGGGTGCAGTGGGAGAAAGATCAATCTGTACTTGTAATTTCTTGTTTGCTTTCCCACTGGTCTGATTATTTCTGTAACGGGACCCTGTGAAACTTAGGAAGAATTGTTGCACACAAACCTCTCTGACTGGAGTCTGATGTTTAGTAGTAAGTGTTCACAGAAATTATAATAGATTATTTTAATGCTGGTTTATTTTCAGAGGAAGAAAAAGTTGCTTTTGTTAATTGGATAAATAAAGCTCTACAAGATGACCCAGACTGTAAGCACCTCCTCCCTATGAACCCATCAGATGCCAGTCTTTTTAAATCCCTTGCAGATGGCATCCTTCTTTGGTAAGTCTAGGGCTGAAAGAAAGACAAGAAATTAATCTCAAAGGTTAAATGCTGATTGGTGACATGAATTGGAAAACTTCTAACAGGCTTTAACTCCACTCTGAAACTTCATCCAATATGTAGGATGGGGAAAATATGTTTGCCCATGGAAATGTTATATTTAGCCATTTTTTTAGTGTGTATGTTATAGAAATGGGTATATATCAGATATGTGCAGCCTGTTTATAAAGGAGATAATTACACAATTCATATTAGCTGACATACTTAGTAGTCTTTAATATTTCAAATTTTTTTTAAGTTACTAAATGTAGTTACTAAATCATAGAATGGGATGAATGCCAATATGAATTTAATCCACAGCAAAATGGGAGTATGTAGTAGGTCCCTTAACTAGAGTCTGCTGTAACTTTCGAGTTAAAATAGATTAGTAGTACTTACTCATATACTGGTAAGAGGGGATTAGCTTATTAGTATTGACGTGAATTAGTCTTTGAGATTCTTATAGATAAAAGGTACTGTAGAAATGCAGTGCAGAAGTATATTGATTATATTACAAAGATTTTTCACTCTTTAACTGTCTTTAGTTTGCAGTCTTAATCTTAAGAACTTCTTTCATAGTGCAGACATGCTCTGTTACTTGCTTATAAAACCCAGTTGCCCAAGTTTCTTATCGGATATTTGGAGATTTCTGGATGAATGTGCAGTTAATTAACAAGGACAGGAGATTTAGAGGATGAGATAGTTTTGGGGTTTGGGGTTGTTTTTTTGTTGTTTTGTTTTGCTTCATTTTTAAAATCTTGCCAGAAGTATATACAGCTGGTTTTACATGTTGGGAGTTTTATAATCAAGTAATGTATTTTCTGAGAAATGAAAACTTGAATAAACTGACTTTTCTTCCCTAGCAAAATGATCAACTTTTCACAACCAGATACAATTGATGAAAGAGCTATTAATAAAAGGAAACTCACTCCATTCACTGTTTCTGTAAGTACTGTACAGATAGAAACTTACCACAAATGAAAAAGTAAAATATCTTCCTAAAGCTTTGTTTTAATGACAGTTCTCCTGGTGGAGCAAAAAAAAAGTTCTATGTGTTAAGAAATGTCAAAGCATGAATTTTGTAATCAACTCTGGATTCTCCTTTTTCCTGGATGATGTATAGGAAAACCTGTATTTCTCATGCTTTCCTTAGTTCTTTCCCTATTCACTGTTACTGTTTTGCTTTACTCTAAATGTCTGAAGAAAACAATTTTAGATTTCCGAGTGGATGGTCAGGTTGTATTTTAGCAGTGCAGAAAGCATCTGTGTGGCTGCATACTGCATAGTAGGCTGAGGTATTTTCAGTAGCCAGCAGTGACTTAGACAGAAGATGAGAAGCTCTGTTTTTAATTGTGTATGAAGTTATAAAAATATTTAAGATAAATAGTTTTTAAGACCTTAGGCTGGGTATCAGAAACCAGGTCTGGAAGAGGGCAGTAAATCTACAAGTTATCAGGTTAATGAGGGAAAAAATATCCTGATTAAAAACCTTAGTTTTCTGATAGACTTTTCATTTCAGACTGTAACATTAAAATGTGCAAAGTTAAAACATACCATGTTGCAAGTCCTTCAAGTGGGTTTTGTTTATGCTGCCTGAGCAAACAGTTAAACTCTGACACCGGAAAACGGAGTAATATTTATGAGAGCCGCCAGGTATTTTTTTCTTGAAATGTTTGTTGGATTCTATGACAATCATGAGCTTTACTTTTGGCTTCAGGGTGTTGAACTGCCATCATTTTTCTTATGCTGTCTGTTCAATTACATTTTAACAGTTGCTTGAATAAATGTGTTGGTCTGTATAAGATCCAAGATAGAATGGCACTGATGGCAGTAACCTCTTGCACAGGTCAAAGTTCCACATGAACACATTTTTCCACAGGATCCAGTCCCTGATATTTTCAGCAATATTTTTTGTATATGTGATGCTTAGGAGTTATAGCAATGCTTTGTTTTGGAGTATTCCTTAGTGATCCAACCTGCAGAAGGCAGTCCACTGTTTTTTCATGGGTCCATATTAAACACTGTTGTAATGGTTTAACCCCAGGTGGCAGCTAAACACCATGCAGCTGCTTGCTCCCTCCCCTCTGGGTGGGATGAGAAAGGTAAAAGTGAGAACTTTGGGCTAAGATGAAGGCAACTTAATAGGCAAGGCAAAGATTGTGCACTAAAGCAAAGCAAAACAAGGGATTAACTCATTACTTCCCGTCAGCAGGCATGTGTTTGGCCATCTACAGAAAAGCAATCTATGTCATGTATGATGATTACTTTGGAAGACAAACACTATCACTCTGAACATCCCCCTTTTTCTTGCTTCTTCCTCCAGCTTTGTGTGGGATGTCGTATGGCATGGGATATACTTTTGGTCAGTTGGGATCAGCAGTCCCAGTTGTATCCCCTCCCAATTTATTGTGCACCCCCAGACCACTCACTGGGGTGGGGCGAGAAGCAGAAAAGGCAGAGATGCTCTGTAAGCACTGCTCAGTAGTGAACAATATAGCCCTGCACTATCAACACTGTTTGCAGCGCAAATCCAAAACAGAGTCTCATATACTAGCTTCTGTGAAGATGATTAACTCTTTGCCATCGGAAACCATAATAACTGTCACTATTGTTTTCCATTAAACTTTGATAAGATATGTAGTGGTTGACAAAAAGTCTTCGCAGTGCAGTTTTTCACTGGGAACCGTTTCTTATAACTTCTGAAACTTAGAATATTGTAATTTTAATATGAATAAATGTAAGAAGAATTACAAGCTCATGTATTTGTTAACCAATGATATTCCAAATAGGAAAACCTAAACCTGGCTCTGAACTCAGCATCTGCTATCGGCTGTACGGTTGTCAATATTGGATCACAAGATTTGCAAGAAGGAAAACCACACTTGGTATTAGGCTTGTTGTGGCAGATCATTAAAGTTGGTCTTTTTGCTGACATTGAGATCTCCAGAAATGAAGGTAAGAGAAATGGGAGGCATAGCTCTGTCTGCAGTTTTGTAATTAAATGATACCACACTGATTACCGATGATTTCAACTTTCTTTCAAACTTGCTTTTAGCTCTTATTGGCTTGCTAAATGAAGGCGAAGAGCTAGACCAGTTAATGAAACTTTCCCCAGAAGAGCTGTTGCTGCGCTGGGTGAACTACCACCTGGCCAATGCAGAGTGGCAGAAAATTAATAACTTCAGCCAAGACATTAAGGTCTGTAGTTACTACTCTGATAACTGAACATAGTGGTATTTAAACACATTGTGCAGAGAAGCAAATGAGCAAGACGAGAGGTGTTTAGAAAAATACTAGTCATCTGCTTTGTCTAGTTATGGGTTCACCTGCATTTTTCAACCTTTGAAGAACACTTTTATCTCTCATCCTATTCTGTTGCTTATACCTTCCCTGCTCCTGGGTCTGCAGAAACCCATATGTTTTCTTTTGTTATTTTAAGGAAAAATTGTATAGCCTTAGATCTCCTAGTGCATGTTTGCTATTGGTGATTACCCTTTATCTTTAGCATTATACAGAAGAGTAGGAAGCCTCTTAAAGAACAGTTTATTTACAAGGCTGTCTGGAGTAGCTACTGTTTCTTAGTTGGGAAAAAATCAGAACCATACTGAAAACTACATCAAATAACTATAATTTCTTTTATAGGAAAGAAGATTCATCCTTAAAGAGCCACTTTATTTTCTCCAATTTTTATTCCAATTACCTTTTTAAGAAAGAGAAGGGATTTATAAAACGGTATTTGAAAAGGATAGAGAAGGAATAAAATACCAGTACTGAAAATAAGATCCCCATTGGATTTTTTTTTTGTGCATGACCTACATAAATTTACCTTAAATATCTTAATTACAACTGTTTAGTTCATATCCAGCAGAAAAACACTAACAACATCATCCAGAATAATTAGCAGACATTCATTTTCTCTGTTATCTGGCTAAATATGTTTGATGTGAAATAGCATAGTGAAATGGCTGTATGACCTCATCCATGTTCACTGAAACTAAGGTGCAGTATTTTTCACTTCTACAGCTTTGGGATTTGACTGTAAAAGCTGTAACTGTTTATGAAAGGATACATACTTGCTTATTTTTATTAACTATTCCACCTCTTGTTGTAGGATTCAAGAGCATACTACCATCTACTGAATCAGATTGCACCCAAAGGAGATGGCCTTGATGAATTGCCCGTTAAAATTGACTTTTCAGGATTTCATGTAAGTATCCAGAAACAAAAATAGACTGGAACTATTGGAGATTTCTGTAGATGTCCAACATCCTGGTTACAAGACTGTCACAGAATCCCATTCTGTTTTGTAAAGCATACAAAGCTCAGTCACTCATCAATGTCACAAAAGTGTAAATGGGTAAAGGCTTTCATAGAGTTCCAGGGTGCTGGTGAAACAGGGCAGTGCATCCTGCAGTCTAGAACTGGGAGCTGTGCTTTATTTGCAATGGCATCTATCTGTTGATTGTTTTCAGTTGGGTCCTTCAACATGAATGTTACAACATTCTGCTTGGTTCTTCTGGAATTCAGACAATGAAAAAGAGTAGACTCATAAACCTTGAGATCCTTCCTCAAACCAAGTTGCATTCAGAAATGTGAACGCTTCCAGTTACCCACAGGAGAGTGTGCCAGCCGTCAAGCTTTAAGCTGTAAAGGAACAGGGTCTAAAATCAGCCTAGGTGGATGTGAAAACACTAAGCTGCTATATAATGCTTGTTGGAAGGACTGTTCTGAGAATGCATTTGATATGAAATTTAATTGCCTGCCTAAGACATGGTTATCTATATATCATCCAGAATATTAAGTAGAGTCTTGTTATTCATTATAATAATGAAAAAACACATGTAAAATTACATTTGCTTACAAGCTTTAGTTCTCTCAAATGCTTTCATGAGGGGAGATCTGTTTTGTTTATTTGCTTTTGGTTTGATTTTTTTGGAGGAGAAAGAATAATAGTTTATTTTTTCCCTGTAATTGCCTGCAGTTCACATGACTGTGTTCTGTAATGGGTCATAAACCAGTATCAATAACATGTAACGACTTGTTGTATAGCAAGTTTCTGGTTGAGTTTACCAATGCTGAATTACTGACTGTTATTCAATTCAATTACTAAGTCATTTCCCTATAAATAGTAACTCCTAGTGTTGTGAAGATTAGAGGCAAAAAGTATATGCTACACAGTTTTGATCACTGATTTATCCTATGTAGATGAATAATAAATGTGAATAAACAAAATAATACCAATAATACCACAATAAGATGGTTCAGAGGCAAAAATATTAAAAGGAAAGCAAGGTAGTAGATTGCCACATTCTGAAGCATTTCATATCATTGAGGGTTTTGGCGATTACTCAGGCAATTACTTTGCCTGAGAAGATCAGTTTGAAGCAGTGATGGTGAACCTGTGGTACGTATAGTAGAATATGCAGTGCAGCAATCAACAGTCTGAAAATGGAAATATAACTACTATGCCTCTGGTTGCTTCTGCTATGATTTGTGAGGGACGCTGTGCAGGCAGCCACAGAAGTGAAAATTGAAAGAAAGTGGAAGGAAAATGGGAAGAGGGGAATTGTTATGGGCCTGTAAGAGCTTGTTTGGGCTCTGGGGGAGTGAGGGAGAGACTGGCATGGGCCATTTAAAGATTTGCCAAACTCCAGACTGAGTAATGAATGGAAACATGCTAGTATTTTTTACCAATTAATTTTTATAATTTTTTTCTTTTAGGATAAAAATGACTTGAGGAGGGCTGAATACATGCTCCAACAGGCAGATAAATTGGGCTGCAGACAGTTTGTAACTCCAGCTGATGTGGTTGCAGGCAACCCTAAACTCAATTTGGCTTTTGTTGCAAATCTCTTTAACACATATCCAGCCCTACACAAGCCTGACAATTCATCTTACGATCTCAATTTATTAGAAGGTACTTGTCTTGCTAAGCATAGAGGAGATAAGAATATTAGTGGTTTCTGTTCTTCCTTGGTTGTGATGTGGGATCCCTGTGTGATGGTGCTTGTGTTAACACTAGCCTAGAGAGCTTCCTCACTAGCTTTCAGTATAAGCCTGTAGTAGAAGTCCTTGGTACTGTGAAGATTATTCACTCGTGTTAGGCTGACTAAAGGCTATTTCTGGATAACCCTCTATCATTCATTTGCAGGAGCAAAAACTGTTGTCCTACTCCTTTTCCAGTTTCCTGTGCTTCTTTCCGTACTGTTTATACTTTAGCTGATGCACAGATTCTAGCTTTCCCTAAGTTGCAGTGCTATACTACACAAACTCTAATAGTCTTTTAAGTACTTCTTTACATATAGTGGTTTTATATTTTTATGTGTATTAGTTTGTTGCCTTTTAAAACAGGAAACATTAAAAAAGTTTTAGGTATCAGCAACCTGTATAGATCCTAGCAAGTTTGAACTTTAACTGTACAGTTCAGATCCCTAATGCTAGAGATAATGGGAGAATTGGTAGCAATCTTTGGCTGTTACCCTTTCTGTGGACCAGCTAATCTAGGATAATGAAACGGCTCCTGCCAGTGTATTTCAGTTGCTCACTGATCTCAAAGAAGTGATGAGAATCAGGGGTGCCACACTTGGGAGAAACACCAGCAATGTTCACCCATTCCTCTGCACTGCCTACTCCTGCCTTCCTCTTACTGTTCCTATCAGGTTTCCTTTCCATCTAGGTGAGTCCATCTTCCTTTGCTCCTCTCTCTGTCATAATTTGTCTGCTCTGCTGCATTCCTAAGTCACAAATCTTGCATCCCTCAGACCACTCCTGTTTCAGGCTTCCTGCTCTTGTGGTTTCAGCTGGGTGCCAGCTGTGGTAGAGGTACCAGCACAGGAGATAGTCTTCCCTTTTCAGCTGTGATATCCCCAGTCCCTGCAGTCCTTGATGTCTGGATAAATGATTGAAGGAAAGGTTTGCTCTTCCTCTGCTGCCATTTAGTTAGAAATGTATACTCTTGGAAATGTATGCAGAAGCAGTGTGGAGTGGAATGTATTCACTTCAGCTTCTCTGTTCTGAACATCAAGTTGCAGGTGTAATTCAAAATTCTGAAAACTTGGTCAAATTCAGAAGAGTTTTCATTGATGTGGCAAAAATCAGCTGACTACTTGCTGAACTTGGCTAAAATATTTGGATGAGATCAAAGTCTTTGCTAAAACAGTTGGTAAAAAGTTATAGTCACCTGAGTGCTAGATTACAATTTTGTAATGATGAATACAGGTCAATTGTAACTTACAGTTTATAATGTATATCTTGGAGATGATAATTATGCCAATGTTTTCTGTTTGAAGGCAAGTAGATGGCTATTCTTTGCCCCCAGCTAATAACTCTTGTGGTGTTACGTAGATCTAAACCATCTAAGTAATTATTTCAGCCAAGAGAGTATGTTGTTAATGTGTTTTTCTGTTACTTTATTTCATTTTTTCCATGAAATTATTTGTTTACTGAAGTTTTCTCAAGGTAGTGATATGAAATGTAAGACATTAATTTCTGTATAGCTTTATCATAGATGTTGAAATCTTGACTCATAATTTATAATGCTTTCCTATTTTGCTTCATGAAATGCAGATTTGACCCCTCCTAATGTAGGTACTGTATTTAGTACTTTTCTGTACTCCATAAGAATGTTTATACTGCAATTTTTCTTTTTTATTTTCTTTTTCTAGTGTTCTAATAATCTCTGTCCTTTTCTGGTTGATTTTTGCATTGTTCTTGAATTTTACTATTGCTTTAATATGCCATCATAAGTGAAAGAGAAGAAAAACCCCACAGGTCTAACATGATGCATGTAAAATGGGGTCAAGACTTACAGTAAGTCAAATACAATGTAGTTTTTCCTGTGGGTTCAACCAGTAAGGGCTTTCCATGAACAAAGATGTAAAGCCCTAGGCGTGTGTGGGTGAGTAGGGCTTTCTCAAAGTCTTTGTTTTCTTACATTAATTCCACCTTGTCTGTGGATGTTCCACCCAAGGACTATGATGTGGCTGTTCTCTTTGGCTTAAGACAGTGAATACTGCATAAATTCCAATCTCCTGTGGTAATAGTTCACAAGTCTGGTGATGTGCACTCGCACGCAGAGAGTGTATCCCTCGGGAATACTACCATAGCAAACCGAACGTTTGATATCCTGTGGGGATGGAGGAGGATGTCCTGACCTCAGTCAGTGCCCCGCATTTAACTTGAGTGTTGTTATTACCCTAAGGAACCTCTCGCTTGTGTGGAAGCAGCGGAGGCAGCAGAGTTTGGAGTCAAAGTCACACAAAGCTTGGATCCTGGGGGGAAGGAAGAGGACTTTCATTCATTTACGTTTCCTCCAGTGATGCCCTCTACTGATGCTTAGTCCACTGGTAGCCTTCAAGGCCATTACCATGAGAGAGTTAACTACTCTCACTCAGGCCAGCTCAACTTAGGATGCAGATTGCATCTTGAGCTGTGTTGTGTTTCAAAGAGAATCGTAGGTGTTTGGAGCCCTTTTGGTTCTTGACCCCATCCCTATATCTACTTCCCACTCAGTTCCATAGTATAATGATCTCGAAGAAAGAGATGGCAATAAATATGAAGAACACTACCAAATTTGCTCCTCTCTCTTTTGTGTAGCTCTGCCCCCTTTCTGCAGTTTTCCAATGATTTTGGCTATCTGCTGCACCACTCAGCAGAAGATATGCTCCCAATAGGATCACAAGGTATATTTTAAATAAAAGAGTAGAGAGAAAAAAATAGGTCAGTTCTCAGCCCTCTGAAACAGTTATGAGCACTTATGTGTTGCATGATAAAGGGATTTGTTTAGCGTGGCATATTAAAATCAGCATGCTTGGTTTAGTTCCTGGATTCCTGGTATCCTCAAAGGTGCTGCCCACTTTGCATGCTCTTGCTCCCGCTTGGCTGCTCTGGATTCTTTCACCAGTGTTAAGCGTGCATTTTAAAATTCTCACTCTGAGTGCAGTTGCTGAGTATCTGGTTTTGTAGCTATACTTTGTTTAGCAAGAGCTCATTAAATAATCTTGTAACTGTCTTTGCAGTGGACAAAAGCACTTTGCAGTCAATATTTTAGGTCTTGCAAACCAACTCAAAGCTCAGTAAGCTTAGAAAACTTCAAAAAAAAAAAGAAAAAAAAGCAGAAGGGGCTTGCTTCAAGATACTGTGGCCTTTTAAGTTACTCTTACCAGCATGATATATAACTTAAGTTTGTATTTTTATTGTATCTTTTTTAAATGGAAAACCACTATTTTAATAACTTTCTTAAAATGTGGTTCTTTTAAATTTTGTTGTGGGAGGAAATATGTGAAACAAAGCTGACTGAAGACTGCAAAACAGCATTTTTCTTTGTTTCAGCATGTATTCATCAGTGACTTTAGTAATTTTTACAAGTAAATCTTTGAAACAAATACCAGTTTGACTTGCATATGAAAGAATTTATAATTTCGAAAGAAAATATATCAGCAGGATGAATAATGTGTTTCATAATAATTGGAAAGTAACTGCCTAAGCTGCCTAAACTTTTAAAATAAAACTTATTCTGTTGAAAAATGTCATTACAGCTGAAATTTCTGAATTTATTTTTTTATAAATATATTTTGAAGTCCAGAGCTTTTTGTGTAAAAGGGGCAGAGATCTAGATTAAAATTGTGACCTCTGTCTAAAAATCAATGCTATGACATAGGTCTGTTTCATTGAAAAATAATATTATTGAGGTTTTATTTTTTTCCTATTCTAATGACAAATACACTTTTATATGGTAACTACATTTTGCAAAAGCATCCATTGTTTTTTAATCACAACATAGAACCGCAGTACTAAATGAGACAGTTTTCATCAAACTTGGCACAAATATCTTTGAAGGGACAAACGAAAAAAAGCAAGGAGACCCAAGTCTTATTCAGTTTTATGTTTCAGTCCTGAGAAATCTCTTCTTTTGTTGTTTGCGGATGCTCCTCCTCAGTGTCCTTTCTGTTTTCTTATCTGTGGATTATCGGCCCACAGGAATGAAGCAGTGAGGCTATTCCAAGCTCACGTATTCAGACTAAGTATTTTCTTAAACGCTGCTCTTTCATGTAAGAGAAGACAGCTTGGGCAGTGCTGATACACATAGAATCGCCCACAAAAATATTGATAAAATTGAGGTAATGTATGTAGAAAATAAATGAATTACTGCAAAGTGCAGCTTTATAGAGAAAGGGCATTAGATTTTGGAGTTTATGATTACAATAGATAGAAACAATCTAGTTCATGGAAGTGATGAGTTTCATTTTTTTCCTACTTCATTTTCTGCATTTCTTGCAAGCAGAGTTGCTTGTTAATCCTTCAAGAACAATTAGCCCCCTTTGCAGTATAAAGAGCTTCACAAGTTTAATGACTGCAATACTGCTTTGCTAAGCCACCAGTGTTGAAAAACAGAAAGGTGAGGTCTGTGGCTTCGGGGGGGACCTTCACAAACTAATACTGGGAACTTCTTTGTGGGGAGAAGTGGAGCTATAGTTTCTGGAGTTCAATGCAATTGCAAAAAGTGTGTTAGTGCTTACTTCTAATAAACATGCTGTTTCAATATGAATGGCATTTCATATTGAATGCCATTTCCACTAATTTTGGTTTTTAGAAAATTATTATTAATCTGTCACTGTTTTCTCTGTGATATATTATCTACAATATAACCAACAAACAGTTTGTTTCTGTATTTTATTGAATTGCATTTTCATGGAAGGATGTTGTCTAACAGTACTCCCCGTAGAGCCCCTGGCCTTGGGTCCAGAACTGAGGAGTTCTCAGTTTGATAGGATTGCCTCAACTTCGTAGCCAGTAGACACTATGTTAGGGACAAGGTGAACTTGGTGGTGGGGAGGGCAAGGGGTATGAGAGCAATTTAAACATTGCTTACTTTTTTCCAGTAATTTATATAGAATTATATTTGTCACCATAGGAGAAAGTAAGGAAGAAAGGACTTTCAGAAACTGGATGAATTCACTGGGCGTAAGCCCATACGTTAATCATTTATACAGGTAAGGCTTTTTTAAAAAGCAATAATTTGATTTCCTTTAGAAATGACAGGGGAAGAAGGGAAGTTGTATTTCCATTAGAACAGTGATTTCCAGGTATCTGCATCGTGCGATAGGAACTTCAAAAGTGGTCTGTAGAACCATGTGAGACAGTATCTGACACGGGTGCTCTACTTGTGGTTTAGAAGTAATAGGAAATCCAGAAAGTCTTAATGTGTTCCTCTCACTTGTGCTTTGAATTGTTTTTTAAAAAGTTGATATAATTGTGGTTTATACTGTGTGTTTATATTTTCTCTCGGGGCAGATGAAATGACCACAAACCTATTAAGACAGTAATGTAGTTCTAAACTATGGGAGATCGGTGTCTGCTGAGTAGACTGCAAGAATCTGTGCTGTCTGGTGTCCCCTCAAACCCAAGTTTTTTTTAGTGTGTGCTGTTGATGCTTGTTATGACTTTCAAATTGTGCCAGCAGTGAATTCAAATCCCATCAATAAAAGATAGGAATAAAAAGCAACTGAGAATGTTTCCTTGGGTTAAACTTGCTGTTAGGTTTCCTTGGTTCTGTTTTCTGACCTCCATAAAGCAATACCCTCTGCAGATAGCATAACATGGAGGATTTCATTTAGCAAGTAGCTGCAGAAGATTGTCAAGAATGCAATTTATAATGGGACAATAATACTTTTCCTAATATTCCTTTTTTTCCACAAGATAAACATATTAAATAATAATAAATATTTATTATTCTTTAGCAAAGTATTATACATCTTTAGGTACAGATAGAGCAATGAGTATTTAACATTTTGGGAAGTCCTGAGGAAACCAAAATAAGAGCAATAAATGAAAACTTAAGATATCAGCTAGATATCTTATGCCTACCCTATGAAAGCAATTATTTAATTAAAGTTGATAAAACCAGAGGCTGTGCTTGCTTCTCTTTTGTGAAAATAATGAAATGAAATATATGTAAATGTAAATGTAAATAATGGCAGAAATCGAGCAATAGGGTATGGGCCAATTTCTCCACAGAATGACAGATTTTTAGTTATGTGACTGGAATTTTTCAGCAACGCAATTACACTTTGAGGTGTCAAGTACTTGACATTTTCATTGTGAATATGTGCTTTTGTACTTAAAAACATTGTTTTACTCTGGTTTAGTGACCTCTCTGATGCTTTAATAATCTTCCAATTGTACGACATGACTCGTGTGCCGGTTGACTGGAGCCATGTCAACAAACCTCCTTACCCATTACTTGGTGGTAATATGAAAAAGGTGGGTAGACACTCAGTTTCACACTTGTCATCTGGATGATCTAGTTGCATGCGCTCTTGAGACAGTCCTTCAGATATAATCCCAAGGAATAAATAGCAGTTATGGCATATAGCACTTCTAGTTTCTAAATGTGAAAGCCTTTTGGCAATATTTAATTGAAGAGCTGTTTTGGGTATATAAGTAAAAGCTTCAGGCCCAACACAGCTGTTATTATCTGATGTTAAGTTTTGAGGTGCTTCTTCACGGAGCAGTTTTATATGCTGGCAGGAGAATTTGTGGAACACTTGCAGAATCTAAGCTTTCAGTTAGTCTTGTGATTATTATGAATCCAGAAATTTAGAGGGGAAAAGAATTACTGTCTAAGAACAACACTTTTTAATGTTTTTTTCCTACTTCAGTTTTGATGTAAGCATGTATTCATTCATTGGCTTTAGTGGAAGTGACCTTGTTTTTCCTAAGTGTGAAAAAAGATCATCATTGGAATCTTGCATACTTGCATTTATAATAAAAACTGTTATTTTAATCACAGTGTAGAAAGGCTCGGAATCTTTCTTTAGCTCCAAATATCACCATAGGTAACAGTAAACCAACGTAATTCAAAATACACATAGATTATAGGTCTGTGTTATACAAATATTAATATCTTTTCATTATTTGTACACAACATTGAATTTTAGATTGAGAATTGCAATTATGCAGTGGAACTCGGGAAGACAAAAGCCAAATTCTCACTGGTTGGTATTGCTGGACATGATCTCAATGAGGGTAACCCAACTCTGACTTTGGCTTTGGTATGGCAACTGATGAGAAGGTAAGTTAGGCACTGTATATGTTAGGTACATGTATATATATGTATCTGTGCACATGTGTATATGTGTGTGTCTCTGTATATCAAGGCAAATTAAAGCTAGTGTTCAGTTCACCCAACAGGTATTTGGGAGAGCCATCTCAAAATATCCCTCTTCTCCAAGATAAACTTTTATGCCTTTTTTTGTGGTTTTAAGTACTGTGTAGTGGTGGAAACCACAATACTGCATATATGTACATGTCCTTTTATAGAGACAATTGCCATCTTATGTACTAAAATGTGGTTAAAATTATAAATCCTGCAGCAAGTGAAGAGAGCACAACTAATTTTATATTGATTCCATGTATCTTCCTGTAAGTAGAGAGTAATTTAAATACTTGTAAAATTGAAAAAAATTAGGATAAATAGAAAGACGTCACATGCTATAAAAGTTAAAAAGGGAGGAAAATTTTTAGGCCATCACAGCTATAGTAATGTAACTATCATAAAATTAAAGTCCTGCTGGTGCACTGAGTAGAGCAAAAACATGTTATAAATTGATTTCAGTAAGGAGTACTTTATAGCAAATATTCTTCTGTAAGTTCATTTTCTTTTGCCTACCCCAAAACACTCTGATTTTTGTTTCTCAGACTGCTGTGATTCAATTTCAAGGTGGCTTGGATGGTATGGAGCCACTGAAGCTTATAAAGTAAAATATGTGAAGCAAAACAAATATGTGAAGAAGAGACCTAAGAGTGGATTTTGTGGTTTGGGATGTTATTTTATTCTTGCAACAACCAAAAGTGATTTATGATTTAAAGTAATAAACACCTTGTTTAAGGGGACCGTATGCAGATTGTTACTTGGCATTGCTACTGTGCTGAAGTATTGTTTTGCTTTGGCTTGTGGCTTTGCACTGGTAGTGGAGTTGAGTTTGACCACTCATTTTACCTCAGACTTTTATTTGCTTTATTAAAGGTACACTTTGAATGTTCTATCAGACCTTGGAGAGGGGGAAAAAGTAAATGATGACATTATTATTAAGTGGGTGAATCAGACACTTGCAAACGCAAATAAGAAAACTTCGATTACAAGCTTCAAGGTAATAAAGTGAATTTATTTCTTTCCACATATAATCAGATCTGATATTTCTAACCTGATCTGTTAAAAATTTGGCTTTAACAGAGACTCTCACATCAGCTAGTGTAAGTGTATAAGGAAATACATCTGACAGACTGAATGTATTTTACAAGTTTATTAATAAGAAACAAAAAGAAATTAAATCATTCCTGTAAGATTCAAAACAAAATCAAACCCCCTGATTTTATAGAACAAAATATTTCATTTTTGCTCTAGACAGTAACCTAGGTCTTCCATCTTCTTAAAATGGATTGCTGCTTCTCTTATTCCTACGTAAATTGTTTTAATGGTGGTATGAGTAAGTGAAAGTATAAAGAGAATATGTCCCAACATTTTTTTAGAAGGCGCTGGTTATGTTTTTCAGGTAATTCAACTAGTGTCAGACCAAAAAAGATAAGGAGTTACTGATATAAATTGACTTTATTTGTCGTACCTTTTTTTTACTACTGATTTTTGTCAATCTTCTCTTAATATATTGTGTTTCACAGTTTAAATTTTTGTTTGTATTTTGGGGTTACTGCAGCAAGCAGACTGTATAGCAGAGAAAGCAGAGGTCCCTGATATTTATTGTGGGCTGTGAAAGCAAAGTTCTATTGAATTGCCATTAGCTCAAACAATAAAAATTACAATGGTGTGGGTTTTGCTTATGGTCTTGTGGGTATTATATGCATTCCGTGTCCGCAGGCAGATTTATATTACTATTTTTAAATGTATAATTAGCGTGGTGGCTGAATTTGAAGTTATGTTCTGACCTGATGGAAAGGGCAGCTGAGTTGCGTGGCTGATGTGTGCAGCCCCTGCAGGAGCAGAGCCAGCCTCACTGGCCCTGTCTGCTGAATGCAGCTTTGGCATCACTGGCTGCTCATCTGCCTCGGTGATTGCGAAGAAACAATTGCAGCAATAGCATTTGCTAGCTTAAGAACAGAAGAAAACATATATCTGTGTATTAAATAGAAAACACAGACTGCTTGCACTAGCTCAAAATACCCTCTGAACTGCAAAATTATAAAAAGAGCAAGCCATAAACTACTACAGCAAATAATCCCTTTCCAAGAAAAGGAGGAAAGTAAAAATAGCTACGGGATGTAAAAACCGTTTTTGTTCTGAAAGTCTGGTCCCTGGACTTCTTTCAAAGTTCCCTTCCTTCCTTAGGGAAAGGGGCAGTTTCTTTCCTTAAATAAATTTAAATATCGTTTGTGTAATAATAATATCAACACTGAGGGTGAACCTTATAATTTTGATTGTGGAAAAGAACATTAGACTTCATGGGGAAAACACCTTCACACAATAATGTTATAAAACATGCTGCTATCTTTGCAATAGGTTTGTAAGATGTGTAATAGGGGGGTTTGCATTCTGAAGACAGAATATTCAGAGCAAATATCTTATACTAATTTTTTGTCCTCTTTTAGGACAGATCAATTAGCACTAGTTTACCTGTCCTAGATTTAATAGATGCCATTGCACCAAAAGCAGTTCGTCCAGAAATGGTCAAGAGAGAAGATCTTTCTCATGAAGACAAATTGAATAATGCTAAGTAAGTTTTAAATGAACATTTTTCCTAAAGTGCAGGAAATGCAAGAATTCGTGGCTTAATGAATGGTTTACCGATTTGTTAACGGAGAGAGATAACACCAGTTGATTTGTTTCAAATAGAATATATTATAAAGTTTAGCATTCTAGAGCTATTTTTGTAGCATATTTACAATATGAACTCAATTCATGGCAGATATGATCTACCACCACTGCACTGCAATTGGTTGATTCATACCCTGCTATAACCTACATTGTTTTTGAGAATGTTAAATGATTCCATAACCAGTAGCAAAACTTCTGCCAATTGTACAATCACAAATACATGCCTTATTCACAGTAATGTCCACTTTCTTGTAGAGTTTAAGTACTGACTAAGACATGAATCCTGCTGTTAAAATCTGCTGTTGTGAATCTTGGCACACTGGAAGATGCAGGGAAATAACAATATTTATCTGCTCTTGTTTTCCAAGGTATGCCATTTCAGTTGCTCGAAAAATTGGTGCTCGTATATATGCTTTGCCAGATGATCTGGTTGAAGTGAAGCCAAAAATGGTGATGACAGTGTTTGCATGTTTGATGGGAAGAGGACTGAACAGAATAAAATGAAGACATGTAATGTAACTTTATGCCACGTTAAGCACGAAGAATGCCTCGCAGTTTACAGAGTTCTGAAGCTTAGTACAAAATGAGGAGAACTTGTATGCACAAACAAACTCAATTAATTACATTTGAATAATGTGCTTATATTAGTTAATTTATTTGATTTCATAATGGATTGATTATTTATGGGTAATAGTGTTTTCAGAACATGTTCATTACCAAGTTAACGTCACAGGTTTGCATTGCTTAAAAAAATTTACACCATATTAATCAAGCATCATTCATATTAGTTTTCATAGCACTGTAAGAATCCGCATTGTTTTACACGTGTTATTTCAGGACCTATTGTGAAACATTGTTTGATTTTTGTGGGTGTTATTACATATAGTCACACAAGCCTCAAGGTGCATTCCAGTCCTGTTCTATTACTTTTAACTGCACAGAAGTTATCATCCTTGCCTTACTATAACTCTGAGAGCTTAACTCCTGTTGAAGCCAACGAGTCTTGCATCGACTTCAGCGAGAGCAAGTGAAGGCCTATGATAATGTCTGGAAACTAATGAATATTGATAACTGAGGAAACTTTCCTGTGGGAATGGTCTTTAAATATCTGTTGTAGTTTTGTTCTGTTACTGAGCAGGATATTGTATGGACTGTCTTAAGAAAAAACAGCAACTAGCAAGCAGAAATATCATATTATTAGGTCTGCATATGCATTAGCTTTTGCAGTTGGACTCAAGAGCTGATTTTTTTTTAATTTTTCATAAAATATTGTGTAAGTAAACAATAAAGAGCTGGCTAGTCCAGTTTGACAGTTCACATTAATGTATTGCATTTCCTTATAGATTACTTGTTTGATTTTCCTAAAATATGTCATGTATGCAGAGGTTTTCTCTAGAAGGACTGGTGCCTTTTCTGGATGAGATGAAGTCCACAATTATTTTCTCACTAATTTTAAAGCATCTACACCTTTCTCTGCAGCTGTAAATTTTCACCAAACATTCTGCAGCTAGACATTTATTGAAGTTGTTACCAGAAGCCAAATAGAAAAAAAAAATTATTTTTTTTTTTAATGTATGAAGCTCCTCCTTCCTCGTGAAAGCAGTTCTTATGGTGGCAAAATGCAAGAGTCATGATGAGCGAAGTACGGGACTAATCTTTATATCCTCAGTATCTTGCACAAAGTATTAAGAGAAAAAAGATGCATCTGTTTAGTTTCTATTCTATAAGGGGATACTGGGAGTTGAGAGAAGTAGGTGCTTGGATTTAGATCCATTTTTCTCTGTTCACTGTTTTGTATTATCTGGACAAGAACAAATTATTAATATTTGATAGTTATTTGGTTTCTATTCCCAGTTCCAAACAAAGAGTAAGTACATTAGGTTCTTTACCCTGACTGTAGAGACAAATCAATCTAAGTCCTCTTTCAAGACAGGCTAAATTAAGCTTTATTTAAGGTCAGTACTGCAAGAATAAATTATTTCTTTGAGAAATGATCTCTTCTGAAGTAACTGTGTTTACCTGCCCAGGCATGCAGCACCTTGTGCTGTACGGGTCAATATTTCCTGTTGCGTAAACTATTCCTCTTGTGGTTTGTTCTGTTTAGGTAAAAATCTGCTACGACTATGTGCTTTGTCGTTAGGTGTCCAGTAAAGGTGTCCAGTAAGACTTTAGACTCACGATGACCAAACTGAAGTGAGTTGGCAGGGACCGCTATCTCATGCTTCTCAGCACAAGAGTTTGACATGCAAGCTAAAGAGGAGCTACATGTTGAAGGATAAATGACAGCTAATGCCGTTGGAAAAGAATTATCTCCTCTGAAGTGTGTAATGCACAAAAAAATTACTTTCATGTAACATATAAATGTCTTTTCCAAATTTCAGTGCAGAGTCATAGACTGGTTTGGGTTGGAAGGGACCTCGAAGCCCATCCAGTTCCAACTGGAACAGGGTGCTTAAAGCCCGATCTAACCTGGCCTTGAACGTCTCCAGGGATGGGGCAGTAACGACTTCTCTGGGCAACCTGGACAAACCGATCAGTGTGGTTTGTAGCAGCATTCACAGAAGAGGGAGATGGATTTTATGTTCACAGCCCTGGGGCAGAGGTGCCCTGAGCAGTGCTGTTTGGGCTTCCCAGCCTAGACCTGGGGCAAGTGGGGCCATGGTTACTGCAGCGTCTAGGGGAGCAACACAGATTTAAGGGAGAAAAACCCAGGAATGGGGACAACTGGAATTAGGGGCTGTGCTGCAGTGTGTGTTCTTCATAGAATTATAGAATAGTTTGAGTTGGAAGGGACCTTAAAGATTATTCAGTTCCACCCCACTGCAATGGACAGGGACACCTCCCGCTGGACTAGGCTGCTCAAAGCCCCATCCAGCCTAGCCTTGAACACCCCGAGGGAGGTGAGATTTCTGGGAAAATGCTTACATATGTACTTAAGTGGGAAATATATTCTGTAACCAGCTTTTGTCTTGCTCCATGCTATTGATGGAGATGACTGCCTCATGTTGCCCAGGCCTGATGGTGGATGTTTGCCTTCTAAAACTCAAAAAGAGTCTTAGAGGCTTCATTTCCTAGCATTTTTGGTTTCACACATGTACGCAAGTGGGAAATATATTCTGTAACCAGCTTTTGTGTCACTGCACACTATAAATGGATATCAGTGCCTCGTGTTGCCCAGGTGCTTGCCTTCTAAAGGATGCTTGCCTTCTAAAACTCCAAAACAAATCATAGTGAGTTCATGTGCACCATGCATGTAAGTGTGAAATACATTCTGTAACCAGCTTTTGTCTTGCTGCACACTATTAATGGAGATAAGTGCATTGTGTTGCCCAGGCCGGATGACAGCTACTTGCTTTCTAAAACTCCAAATTGAGTCTCAGGGGGTTTGTTTGCCAGCATTTTTGGTCTCACACATGTATATAAGTGGGAAATATGTGCCAGCTCTTGTCTCGTTGCACAGGACTGTCTTACTTGATGTGTCTGATCTCCTTCTATGACCCACTGAGTGCCTGAGGGAGAAGCTGTGGATGTTATCTACCTGGACTTCAGTAAAGCCTTTGACATGCCTTGCCACTGCCTTCTCCTAGAGGAACTGGTAGCTCATGGCTGAGGTGTACACTTTGGTGGGTAAAGCATTGACTGGATGGTGGAGCCCAGGGTGTGGTTGGGAAGGGAGTTAAATCCTTTGGTGGCTGGTCACAAGCAGTGTTGTCCAGGGCTCGCTGTTGTGGCCAGTCTTCTATAACATCTTTATTTTTCAATGGCCTGCATGAAGGCANAATCCTGTGTTCAGTTCTGGGCCCCTGAAGGATGTTGAGGCTCTGGAGCAAGTCCAGAGAAGAGCGACAAAGCTGGTAAAGGGGCTGGAGAACAAGTCTTATGAGGAGCGACTGAGAGAGCTGGGGTTGTTTAGCCTGGAGAAGAGGAGGCTGAGGGGAGACCTTATTGCTCTCTACAACTACCTGAAGGGAGGTTGTGGAGAGGAGGGTGCTGACCTCTTCTCCCAAGTGACAGGGGACAGGACAATAGTGCAGTATGTGATCTACAGCCTGGTGGTGGAGGAGCTGGTTGATGAACTCTGGGTCTTCCAAAAGCAGTTGTGCAAGAGTTTCTACCCTGTGCTGCAACAAGCCATCAGTGTGGGCACCTCCTTTGAAGGCTGTTTTCCCTGTGATGATGATGCTGTCTACCAGCTGCTCCTGCCCCTGAAGGCACCACATGGCCACACCTTCACCTTGGAGCTGGGCACTGCAAGGGGGATGCCAGCAGGAGACCCCTGCATCCGTGTGGAGCTGGAGTGCACTTGTACAGGGCAGCAGATGGAGGAGAACATGCTCTGCTTCCTCCACCATTCTCAGAAGGACATCACAAAAAATCAGGACCCCAGCCTCCTGCACACCCTCTGCATAGGCTACTACTTAGATGTGCACAAAACTGCCTGCTGGTTCCAGAACCTCATGATGTCAGCCTGGAGGGATGTACCTCATTCATGTTGCTACAACATGAAGATGCTGCCTTCCAGCCAGTCCTGCAGGCTGGAGCTGACAAGTGCCTCCGGAAGAACCTTCTTCATTGAGTTGATCTTTGGGGTGCAGCATGGAGACTTGGACATCTTCCTAAGTAGCCAGACTACAGAGGACACTTCCACCCCAAGCACTACATGGCCAATGACTTATGCTGTGGCTGAGGTGAAGTTCTTCAGGTACGTGGCCAGGCAGGTCCCAACTGGCCGTGTCTACCTCAAATGTCTTCACTACTGCACCCACATCCTGATGGGCACAAGCTTTTCCACCTGTACCTTCAAGACTGTTGTCATGCACCTCCTGACAACAGTTACCCTCTCAGAATGGCAAAGCAAGTATTTGCCACTGCGGCTGCAAGACATCATGCAATACGTGCACTGGTGCCTGGAGAAGTGCCTCAAACACTTCTTCCTTGGCAATGAGAACATGCCCAAGGAGATAAGCTTGCTGCCATCCTTCAGAAAGGCTGAACCACTCAGTCTCTTCCAACGCTTCACACAGGACCCAGCGGCCTATGCCGAGGCGTTGCGTGATTTCAAAGAGCTGCAATATCGACTTGTAAGACTGCTTGTGAAGGGATATGGAAAGAGGTCTCCATACACAGAGCTTGATTGTGAGTCTCAGCTGACAGCAGGTGACATCCTCACACTTGGTCTGTAGAGGTAAAGTGGTGTATTGTGGTGTTGTGAGTTTAAGCAACCACCTGACTCGCACTTGATACACCTGTCATGGTTTGATTTTGGCCCCTTCAGAATAGCCAGGTTGTGGCTGAGGAAGAACTACAACTCCCAAATATTCCATGCAACTTTTTCTACGTAAATAAGGGTGTAACTGGGGGTGGGACGCTTTCCTTTTCTGGTTCCGGCTCCATCTTGCTTNGGGGGTGGGGGGTGGAAGGAAGGAGGGGCTGCAGACGCTGTGAGGGTTTTGGGAAAGTTTTGACTCAAACCATCACAACACCACAGGAGAAAGACTGTTAAGAACAATAAGGAACAATATTGTCAAAGGCAGAAGCAGATACAGAAGAAGATGTGCTTTCTGAACTGTGTTTCCCATCCAAGTAACAAACTGTCCTATTGTAAGTGTCCTTCTCCAAAAAGGGAAGGTGGACAAAGAGAGCCAAAGCACAACTGAGGAGGACAAAGGAATGACCCTTAGAAGAGGGAAAGACCCTTGACTGGGGTTTGCACGTGAGCAATTATGAGCAGTAGTTCTATGATTTCAGGGCTCCTGCCTCCTGGCACATAGTGGCCCCATGTGGCAAGACACGGATCTCAATCAATAACCCTGAAATTTGTGGAGCAATGAGGCAACAAACCATGACCAACGTTGTCATTGTAGGGATGCCTGCTAAGCTTTGTGCCTCACCGAACTGTAGTGCAGGGACATGAAGGCTACCTTGTTATTATCCCTGATGTCTGATGAATTGTCTTGCTCTTTGTATGCAATTACTAGCTTTTGCTAATAGTCTATTTATCGTAGTTTGTGTGCTTGTAGTTATTTAGCCATATCCCACAAGGGCCCTTACCTAACTGTTACACTCGGGGAATTGCTGCCACACCTCTCCTCCAGAGCACAAGTACATTTGGGGCAGTTGGTCCCGATGCAGCTGAAGAGCCCCTTGCAAGGAGGCTTGTGCCGGAGACTCTTGTTTCCCATTGTAATGGTTTTGAAAATCAAAAACATTACACCCCTGCACAGTGACCATCCCCAACTCTTGGAGAGAGTCCATTTCCTCTGGGATATTTACACTGTACAAAGTTGCTAATAAATTATGTGTTTGAACAAAGGCTGCATCTTTAAGCAATTGCCTCTCCTCACAGGAGGTGAGTGTCTTGGGTTGCCCAGGCCTGAGAAAGGATGCCAAAATGAGTCTTAAAGGCTTAATTTCCTGGCATTTTTGGTTTCACACATGCATGTAAGTGGGAAATACATTCTGTAACTAGCTTTTGTCACACTGCACACTATTGATGGAGATGAGTGCCTTGTGTTGTCCAGACCTGATGATGGATGCTTGCCTTCTAAAACTCCAAAATGAGTCTTACGGGGTTTGTAAATCTTCTTGGACTTCAGTAAAGTCTTTGACATAGTTTCTCAGAGCATTCTGCTTGGGAAACTGTCAGCCTCTGGCCTGGACAGGCACATGTTCTCCTGGGTGAAAAACTGGTCGGATGGCCGGGCCCAGAGAGTGGTGGGAAATGGAGTTAACTCTAGCTGGAGGCCAGTCACAAGTGGGGTTCCCCAGGGCTCAGTGCTGTGTCCAGCCCTGTCCAATGTCTTTATCAATGACCTGGATGAGGTGATTGAATGCACCCTAAGTTTGTGGATGACACTAAGCTGGGTGGAAGTGTCGATCTGCTGGAGGGTAGGGAGGTTCTTCAGAGGGATCTGAACAGGCTGGATTGATGGGCTGAAGCCAAGGTTCAGGGAGGTTATTCTCCCTCAGTACTCAGCACTGGTGAGACCTCACCTCGCATACTGTGTCCAGTTCTGGGCCCCTCCCCACAAGAAGGATGTTGAGGCTCTGGAGCGAGTCCAGAGAAGAGCAACGAAGCTGGTGAAGGGGCTGGAGAACAGGCCTTATGAGGAACGGCTGAGAGAGCTGGGAGTGTTTAGCCTGGAGGAGGCTGAGGGGAGACCTTATGGCTCTCTACAACTACTTGAAAGGACGTTGTGGAGAGGAGGGACAGGACAAGGGGGAATGGCTTCAAGCTCCACCAGGGGAGGTTCAGAGTGGACATCAGGAAAAAAAAATTCCCAGAAGGGGTCGTCGGGCACCGGCAGAGGCTGCCCGGGGAGGTTGTAGAGTCACCATCCCTGGAGGTATTTTAAAGACAGGTAGACAAGGTGCTCAGGGACGTGGTTTAGTGTTTGATAGGAAGGGTTGGACTCGATGATCCAAGAGGTCTTTTCTAAGGTTGTGTTTCTGTTTACCCAGGGAAGCGGTGACTGCCACATCCCTGGAGGTCTTCGGAGTAAGCTAGATAGGGCTTTCGGCAGCCCGATGCAGTGGGAGGTGTCCCTGCCCGGGACAGGGGGTGGAACTGGGTGGGCTCGGCGGTCCCTCCCAGCCCAGCCCGCTCTGTGATTTCTGGTTTCACGCGAGCCCCTCGGCGGCCTCTCGCCGGTCGGGGCGGGGCGGCGCCGCCATGGCCGCGCTGTACCAGAGCGCCGGCCCGGCCGCCTCGGCCTCGCCCAACAAGCTGCTGGCGCTCAAGGACGTGCGGCAGGTGAAGGAGGACACCACGCTGGACGAGAAGCTGTTCCTGCTCGCCTGCGACAAAGGTAGCGCCTCCGAGGTGGGGCGGGAGACCTTAGAGCAGCCCCTGTAACAAGCCCCCCCCCTTCCCTTCCCCCTACCAAGCTCTCCCGGAGCCCCTTTCAGCCCACAGGTCTGAAAGGGGCTCCGGGAGAGCTTGTTAGGGGCGCTTGTTACAGGGGCACGGAGGGATAGGATGTGGGGGAAGAAATTTTTCACGCTGAGGGTGAGGAGGCCCTGGCCCAGGTTGCCAGAGCAGCGGTGGCTGCCCCATCCCTGGGAGTGTTCAAGGCCAGGCTGGATGGGGCTCTGAGCAGCCTGGGCCAGCGGGAGGTGTCTCTGCCCATGACACCGGGTGGAACTGAGTGTCTTTGGGGTCTCTTCCAACCCAAACCATTTGGTGATTCTATGACTCCTTCCTAAAATCACAGAAGGTCCTGAGTTGGAAGAAACCTATGAAGCTCATTGGGTCACAGTCCTGTCCCTGCACAGGACACCCCCGACATTCACACCGTGTGGCCGAGGGCATTGTCCAAATGCTTCTGCAATAACTGTCAGGCTTGGCGCTGTGACTGCTTCCCTGGCAGCTGTTCCAGTGCTCCATCACTCTCTGAGGGAAGAACCTTCTTCTAGTGCCCAACCTAACCCTGCTCTGGCATCTTCCTGACACCTCCTTGGGTCAGAGAGAAGAGCTCAGTGCCTGCTTCTTTTTCTTCTCTTGTGAGGAGGCAGTGAACTGCTAAGAGGTCCCCTCTTGGTCTCCTCTTCTTCAGGCTGAACAGACCAAGTGATCTCAGCTACTCTTCATATGACTTTTCTAGACCCTTCAATATTCTCCTTACTTTAATTCAGTCATCCTTAAGTGGTAACACAGTCCTAAATCAAGCTGATGCTGATGTGTCTGAGTCGTTGGACTCCAGAATAGGCTTTCAGCCCCGTGCCAGACAGGCTGTGCAATTTCAGATGCATTCATGGGATAGGAGGAGATGGTGTTTATGCAGAGCTGCCTGCTGGCATTGTGCGTAGGTTGGGGCATTTCTGCAGTGATTTGGGGCAGAGGGCTGAGGGCCATCGTTCTTTTGTGCCCTGTGGCACAGGGTGCCTTGCTGTTGACAGCCAGGCTGCTGGTTTGAGTCAATCTTGCAAGTCTGACCAAGTCTTAGCCTTCTCTCCAAATATAAACAGAGTCTCTGGGCCAAGTCCCAGCCTTCTTGAGTCTCAGGGAGCTAAAAGGGTGCACAACAGAAAATTAAAAATATCTATATACCTGTAACAGTTGGTTTAGAACTCTCGCAGACTCTACGTATCCTGCTGTATTCTACATATACTTCTGCAAGTGTTGTGCACTAAGGTCTGTCTGTGTCACTGTCTTCTGTGTTGCAAAATCAAAGCTTTTTACAAGGAGTCACATGGAAAAGACAAGGGGAATGAGTAGAAGTTGTTCCTGGGGAGATTGTGATAGGATTCCAGCAGAAAATTTTTCCCTATGAGGACAGATAAATATTGGAATAATCTCCCCAAGGAAGTGGTGGGTTCTTCTACGCTAGACACTTTTAAGACTTAGATTGACAGGGTTCTGGACCAACTCAATTTAAACTGCATGTCACCTAGAAGGTCGGACCAGACAATCCTTGAGATCCCTTCCAACCTGGCTTTCTGTGATTCTCTTATATTTGGCAAGAAGAATCAATTAAACGGAATAATACTAAACAATGCAGCCTGCTGTGTCCATACTTCAGTCAGATAGGAAAGTGGAATGGCTTACTGCAGTTTGCTTTACTTGCTCATTGAGTGTGCTACCTTGAATTTTCATACAATTGTTTAGGTTGGAAAAGACCTTTAAGTTCATTAAGTCCAACCTTGACCTATTTCTGCCAAGTCCACCAATGCACCACATCTGAGAGTGCCACATCTACACATCTTTTAAATACTGCCAAAACCATTGCAGAATCATATCGCACTGACTTTGATGATATATACACTAAAATTGGAGCAATTCAGAGAAGACTGATGTGGCTTCTGCTCAAGCAAAATGCAGACCTTTTTGTGGCATTGTTGACAAGGTTTCTCTGAGCCCATGGCTTTTTTGAACTGAGAAGCCTTCTCTGATGCAGTTGAACATAATGGTTTTGGTGTCTCACGGGCTATGAATGAGCTATTGTCCCAGTTTTAAAAAGTACCCAGGCTTTTGTGTGCATTCAGTTTTAGGATTGGAACTAAAGAAGGTGAATTAAAGTATGTGTCTTAGTGCTTTCCTGAAAGAGACTTCCTGAAATATCTTTAGTTTCCTCCTTGATAAGAGAATGCTTATCTACCTTGCCATCTTAACTGTCCAACATATTCAGTGTCTGTTGTCAGCTGTGGAATGTTGTCTTGTTTGCTGGTGACTTGGAATGGCCACTTGCTTTTAGTGCTTTGTGATAACTCAAGTGACATTTCATGTGTAACTTGTGCAGGTGACTATTACATGGTTAAGAAACTCTTAGAGGAAAACAGCTCAGGAGAAATGAACATAAATTGTGTGGATGTGCTTGGACGAAATGCTGTTACCATAACCATTGAAAATGAAAACCTGGACATACTACAACTTCTTTTGGATTATGGCTGCCAGGTAGGAAACACATAAGTTATTGGCAACTTTCAGTGTAGTCACTGATCTGTGTATTGTGCTCTCTATGTACCTTCTCTGATAATTTCTCTAAATCTGGGAGGAAATAGAATCCATCTGTATAGGTAGTTCAGTTCTTTTACCATTTAGTAATTGTGGAGGTGTTTTCTTCCCACTGATTTACTTTTCTAGTGGGATTTTATTGGCATGGCAAATCTATAGTAACATTTTGAATGATACTAACAAGTTTAATTTTATTTAAATGTTATTCCTGTTGCAGAGGTAATATATATGTTATCCTCAAGCAAAATAAACAGTACATGGTCAGAGTGCATCATAGTAGAAATGTAGAATGAGGAGCTTTCTGGTTGTGGACTGTAATAACTTTTAGAATGGTAGCACAGTTTAAAAAGGCACGTTGTATTTGATGATTTTAAGTTCAGGCGAGCACGTGTTTTTGCAGGACTTTGTTGTTAACCTTGATCCATGCTTGATAGCAGACGAAGTTTCATAACAACAATACTTCTTTAATGCTGTTCAGTGTCTCTGTTGCTGCTGGGAGAGCTGTGGCTATGATGGCTTAAGTATGTAAAACAAGGAAAAGTAATATCTTTTGTTAGGTTGTTTGACATTGGGCAGGAGAAAAATAACAAGCGTTTCTATCCCTGGATCTCGTTTTTGTTGCCAATAATAAAGGCGGTGTGGTTTGGGTATTTTTTATTTTTAAAGAAACAATTTGGATTTTCTCAAGGGAATTAAGTGAGTACTGTCAGCTTTAGGGAAAATGAAAAGCTGGTTAGCTCACTGTAAAAGAAGTTTCAGAAGTAGCTACCAGCCCAGAAAGAAAGCTTCTGTTCCTGACTTTACCACAGGACTGCAAATGCAGGGCTGAAGTGTCCCAAATGCCTGGATTGTGTTACAGATGCTCACTTTTGTATCTTAAATAGCCTGGTAAATTGTCCCTTAGAACTTGAGTTTTGCAAGTGTCCCGCATTATCCATCTCTGCTGGAAAATAATTTCTGCAATTGATTCTTCTGCTGTTTGTGCAATGAAACAAATTGTCAGGAATACTGTGCTACCCCCTAGAACGGCAACCTGAATTTGTATCCTGATCACATGCATGGGAATAACACAGAGCAGCATTTTAGTACTTCAAGAATAAATAAATTTAAAAGAGGTGATTTGTCTTCAGATCAGCTCATTACACTGTTTAAGTTACTGCTGTTGGCACAAATGACTTGTTTTCTTTTCTTAGTCATCAGATGCACTTTTGGTGGCTATTGACTCGGAAGTGGTGGGAGCAGTTGACATCCTACTGAATCACCGCCCAAAAAGATCCTCCAGGCCAACCATTGTAGTTGAGTGTTGTTATTCCTTATTTTTTGTAGTGGAGTGGGGGCTGAGCTATTGCATTCCATATAACCATAGTATTTAAAACTAGTGTTCTTAAATGAAATTCAGCATCTCTAGGGTGATGGAATCTGGATACTAGGGATTTTTTTTGTAGCCTCTTTGTCTTAAAGATTAGAATACGTTATCTTGCTTTAACAACTAAGGAATCTTGTGCCTTTATACATGCCGTGTGTAAACAGATGCCTAGCTCATCCAGAATAGAGAGAAGTGGGTTGGTTATAAGTCTTTTCTTGTAGACTGCTTGCAAGGTAATTAGCAGCCTTGGCCTATAATGAGCATATTAACATAGTTAAGTTTTGTAGATTTTTTTTTTTTGCAAATCTATGAATGCCAAATCTTCACCTTGAAATTAATCAGTTGAAATTTACCTTGGCAATGCCCAGTATCAAAGTTCCCAAGTAGAGGTGAAGGGAGGGAAGGAACAAGGTGGTGTCTGACAGAGTATGGTACAGTCAGAATACTTTTTCTGTGCTTACATAGTAAATGTAATAGTTTTTCTCATTCTAGAGCAAAATACTCTGTTCAATATCACACATGTATGTTGGAGAAGATGGGAACTGGATGTCAGGTTTTTGATGTTAATAGACCAGAAACATTTCTGTGTCTGTTTTTCTAGTATTTATCTGAGAGGGGTTTGAATGTTGTTACAATTTTTTCCTTATTTCCATGTTGTGAAACGTAGGAAAGTATTTTGAAGGAGAGAGTCATTGTTTAACAGTCAAAAAAACCCTTACATGTCAACGCCATAGTAGAACTTTATGTAATAAATGTAGATGCTTCTTACCTTTTATTGCAGAAACTCATGGAACGCATTCAGAACCCAGAGTACTCGACGACCATGGATGTAGCGCCTGTCATTTTAGCTGCTCATCGTAACAACTATGAAATTCTTACCATGCTGCTAAAGCAGGACATATCATTACCCAAGCCTCATGCTGTAGGCTGTGAGTGCACACTGTGTACTGCAAAGAACAAAAAAGATAGTCTGCGACATTCCAGGTGGGACTTAACCAGGCATAGATAATAGTAAAAAAATGCTTGTCTTAATTCTCTGGTATTGCTTCAGTCAGATCAGTGTATTTCCTTTTCCCTCCTAAGGTGAGGTCTGTGGGTGGACACCTTGAATATATTCCAGCCTTTATTGTGTGAGATGATGGTTCTCAGGTATGGGTCTGTTTGAAGAGACTGGTGGGAGACAGTGGCTTGTTTTCATTTTAGTTAGCTGTGCATATGAAGCTTAGTGCCTTCTGCTTCTACCACTTGTGTCACAAACATTCTTGCTATTATTGGCTTGGGAGCATAGGAACTACGCAAATAGAATTTTTCTTAAGTCGGTTGATACTTTTTTTTTTTTGTGAGCCAGAACAAGGAGGTAGATAATTGTGTATTCTGTGTATCAAAATGACTGAAAAATCCGGGAAGTAAAACGGTAATGGTTACTAGTATTTGGGTACTTATACAGGTGTTCTGGTATCTGTAATGGCAGTATCTATCTGATACCCTGTGTCATTAACTTCAGTATGAGAAAAGCTCTCAGGGTTTCCAGAGCAAATAAACAACAGAAACATTTGGGATAACTGCTCTTAGTTTAAGCTACAATGGGTAACAGGCTTTGTGTCAATGTCCATGAGTTGCTGCTTTTCCAAGAGGAAAACATGCCTTTAGAGGTTTCCCAATTTCCCTGTTTTTTTTCATCTTGCTCATTAAAGCTCCTCACTGTTTTTAATGTAGTTTGTTAAAATAGAAGATGGTCTTAAAAGCTTTACTTCCCACTGCTATTTGCACTTGAAGAATCATAAGAGCTACTGTGTAACACTTAAAACGTCAAAATTTTACCAATACTGTTACCTTAACTGACAGTCTCCTGATGTACCAGGAACAGCTGGTGTTGTGATTGAAAGAACAGGGGACTGGTTTGGTCAATTTTTGATACTTGGAATAGTTTAGATTCTAAACATATGAAGGACAATGTATTCCATGATAAACCCCATTTAATGTTTGTAGTGTCTAATTTTAGGAAACCTCGTTGTTTTGTCCTTCAGCTGACTGTTTCATGCAGACTTTTGAAACAGGTTCTGATTTGAAACCACTAATCGAATGAAACATCTTTTCTTTCTACTCCTTTATCACAGGTTTCGTCTTGACATTTATCGATGTTTGGCCAGTCCTGCTTTAATCATGTTGACAGAGGAAGATCCGATCCTGCGAGCTTTTGAACTTAGTGCAGACTTAAAAGAATTAAGCCTTGTTGAGGTTGAATTCAGGTAGGAATTGAAAACAAAAACCAGCTTTAATTTATGAAATTACCTGTACAGAAATATATATGCATTATAAAAGATTTATTCTTAATTTTTTGTAATTTAAATGTTTAAACTGATCATTAGATGTAATAACAAGTTGTACAATATAATTTATGCCTCATTAGGAGTAATTTTGACAGTTTAATTACTTTAAATCCTGTGTAGACAGTTCAATGTATATGATTGCACCAGCTGTTCATATTTCAGCTCTACTATGGAAAAATAAATAGAAATTATGCTAGTTGCTGAGTTATTTCAAGATCACACACCGATTTGTCATATCAGCATCTCATTAGTGCTCTGCACCTTTTTTTGTTGCATGTTATAGTAGAGGTATGCAACAACTTCTTTATACTCACCTGACTCATGCGGGCAGTTGTGTTGGGTGTTGTTTCTTAATTTTGCTCCTTATATTATAAAACTCTGATCAGCATGCGCGTGTGTGTATAAATATAAAATATGCATTATGTGTGTAGAAGATTTCGTGAACACCCTGTAAATACTCTGTCTATTTGATGAACAAGGACTCAGTATATTTTGATGTTTAAACTATACCATTTCTACCACTCTGAATTGTGCCAGCACAAAAACATGTATTTTTAATGAGAATATGAAAGTGAAGGTTCATATGGGTAAAGTTCTGCTTTCCTAAACAGCATAGGAGTTCTCCAGTTTTCTAGCTGTGATTGTCTTTCTTAACGAGAATCCAGCCACTGCATTTTTGTGGTACAGCTTGGCACTAAAACGGACCGTGTGCTACATGAGAAGCAAATACTGTAATTTCTTTTCTTAGGTTTATGATATTATTAAATAGTATTCCATAAATAGGCTATAATTTTCAGACAACAGGGGTAAAGCAAAACCAAAACCAACTTGCCTTCCAAGTGGAATGTCCAAATGATGAATTACTAGTGTCATATTTTGTGGCTACCAAATGTTCTTGTCCCCTGGAAATAATTCTGAGCTTTGACTCTCTATATGGAACTTATGAGTATTTGTATACTGTCAGGTTCTTTGTCTCTAGTGAAGTTGCAAAGTAAACTGAAGTGCAGTTGGCACGTTACATGTTCAAACCCACTCAGAGTTGTCTTTGGAATGCTTGACATAAGACTGTTTGGTTTGATTTTTTTAATTTGTGTTAGCGTGACATGCAATTCCAACCAAAAATAGATAGTAGATGTTTTAATAGAAAATAAGGGAACAGTATAATAGCACATGCTATTTCTGTGTTTTTCAGAAACGATTATGAGGAGCTTGCTCAACAGTGCAAAACCTTTGCTAAAGATTTGCTTGCACAAGCACGGAATTCGCGGGAGCTGGAAGTGATTTTGAATCACACGTCTAGCGATGAACATATAGACAAGCGAGGATTGTTGGAAGAGAGGATGAACTTAAGTCGCTTAAAACTTGCAATCAAGTATAATCAAAAAGAGGTTTGTCTTCGCAGTGACTTGATAGACTTTCCATATCGTATTTTGCTAGTAATTAATGTAATATATTGTTCTACCTCTAGACATAGAACTAGAAATAAGTTTGCAAGAGTTACAGAAGAGATGGTAATACATAGAACATCTGCGTGTGAAACAAGGAAACAATACCGCACAATACCACATATTTCTTCAGTGTTTACTATGGAGAAGAATGTAGTATTTTCTGTGTTAGAGCATAGACTACCGCTGTTTCATGAAGAGCTCTGGTAGTAGTAATTATTTGTTCCACTTCTCATTAAATCTTTGCCTAGGGAAGCATGGATCCCTAGGTGCCATGCATGATTTGTCTTCTCACTTGTCATGAGCTCTTTAGCTTTGGCTCAGGCCTTGTCCCTGCTGTTCAGAATTACGTTACCCCTGTGCTGATTTAACTGAACAGCACCTGCTTTCTGGAGCAGTAGCCTCTTTTTATGCCATCAGTATGGAACTTATTTCATGGAGTAGGTCATTGTTGTCTTTATCAAATTCTAACTGTGGTTTTACTGTACTAGAAGGTAAATGGGTATTTGTGTACCCATTTACAAATGGGTTAAGGATTGGGAGCAAACAGAAAGTTTCCTGTCCAGGCAAAATCCTTTTACAGTTAACATTTGCAGAAGGCGTTGTAATTCTGTCTGTTCTACACATCCAGACTTAAACTGTTGGTGAAACTGTTAGAATACGTACTGTTTTAAAGCCATAAGCCTCTGTTACGGAATGGCCTAGAACCAGCATTAAACATAGTTGATATGCATTAAACAAGCATGTTGGAGTGTTTCTGGTGTTATTTTGTTTTTGAACAGAGCTTGGTTGTACTACAGTGGTTGGAGAATAACATTTTTGGTGTGGTATGAGAAAAGTATCTGCAGAATGTGTTTTATTCTTGGCAATTCTACTACAGAGTCAATTTTTTCTGACGCTTTCTAAAATGTGATTATAATACCAAGGTTTTTTTGTTCATATTTTTTAAATTAAATGACAAAGTATCCTCTAGGAAACGATATCCTTTTGTAAATCCATGCTAATAAGCACCTGAAATTTAGTACATTTACATAGTTAGGTCTGAAGGTTATGTAGATTGATCTTCTTTTGAGGGTCTGGCTCAACATAGCTTACTCTGATTTAAAATGAACCCTGCTGGATAGAGCCATAATGATTTCTAAGAACTGATATGTATAAAACTGCTTGGGCACTTTAATCCTCATCTTAAAAGATGTTGCATTTTACAATGTAGACAGTATTTTACAGCAACAGCAGTATCTTATCCTTCTGATATGATTACAGTATTTTATAACAACACTGAAGCTCTTGGAGGTATGATGTTGCTTCTGTGCTAGATTTCTACATAATTAGAAATCAAAACTCATTCTTGACCTGAAAAGCATTAAAAGTCTTGTGTTGGGATTGTTCTTTAAGTGCTCTGGCAGGGTGGAGTTGAGAGAGTCACAAAGATTTTGGATGACTCTGTGTGTTATATTAATGAAGTGGTTTGCAGGTGGGGGCAGGAGTTTTTCAGGCTGGTGGCAGAGAGATTTGGGATGGGCGGTTGCCAGGAGAGGCTGGTTGCTAGGGCCGAGTGACCAATGAGAATTTACCTGATGTTTTGACCTGCTTGCCCTATATAAACGAGTGAACCCTAAATAAAGGGGACTTCATCTGAAATCATATTGATTTGTTGGTGAAGTTTTCTGGCCTGCCGCCAAAGTCTTGTATGTGCGATTCTTTCTTAGTTGCTGGATTTAGCAGGAAATTTAAGTTACAGATGTTCATAACTTTAGTAGGTCCAGAGCACTTCTTCTCTCTTACAGTCAATTCACCTTAATATTTTTGCCTTTTCCTGTTTATTGCTAGCTATGCATAGTTCGTATATGAGTTTTAATGTAAATTAATAATCTGTGTTAAGAGCCACGAGGCTGATTTCTTGTTTGTTTCTTTTTTTTCTTTCCCTAGTTTGTGGCTCAGTCCAACTGCCAGCAGTTCCTGAACACTGTGTGGTTTGGACGGATGGCAGGCTATCGGCGCAAGCACACGTGCAAGAAAATTTTGACTGTTTTAATGGTTGGCATTTTCTGGCCAGTTCTGTCCCTGTGTTACTTGTTAGCCCCTAAATCTCGAGTGGGTCGAATAATTCACACTCCTTTTATGAAGTTTATTATTCATGGAGCTTCATATTTCACGTTTCTGTTATTACTTAATTTGTACTCTCTTGTCTACAATGAAAATAAGAAGAATACAATGGGACCAGCCCTTGAGAGAATAGACTATCTTCTGATAATCTGGCTAATTGGTAGGTATGATTTGAGTAGGTTGGATGACAATTACTCAGTGCTTCACTGAAGTTTACTCTTTAGAGGACAGTGTTAAATGAAAAAAAAAAGCCATTTTGAGGAAGGTATCTGAAGTGTTGGCACAAACTCTAATTGTCACTGAAAGCGCAGTGTCAGAAACAGAATGTTGTAGAATCCAACAGAAGAGAACATGGATTTTTCTTCTGAAGGACTGGTAGCATTCAGAGTGATGCAGCTGAGATTCAACTGTGCAGTAACAAATGTAGAAGCTGCATCTTCCTAGACATTTTAAAATTCTGAACAGAATAAGAAATAAAAAAGAAAGAAAAATAACCTGAAGGCGAAGCAAGCGTGTTCCTCAGATTAATAGTTTTGTAACAGATGAGCCTGTCACCAACGTTTTTCTCTTGTTGAAGTTGAGGAATAAAATTAATTCAGACATAGCTTTAGACATTTCTTATTAATGAATAGGCAATAATATTTACTATGTACATGGTTTAATCATAGTCAGCCCAACTTATTTTGTTTTTTCATCAGCCAGCAATCAGGAAACTCTTAATTTCTTCTACTCTCTTTTACAAGAAGTGTTTGAACAGTGCTCTTAGGTATGTGTTTTAGCTTTTAGGTTGCCCTGTGAGCAGTCAATAGTTGTCCTTGATGATTCATGGATGTCCTTCATAGGCTCCCATGAGTCTATGAATTCTATAAAAAAGCATTAGGAATGATCTGAGTTTCTTAATTACTTGTGTGTCTGTGTGTGGAATTATGCTAGAATCTGAATATTACTAGTAAAGTTTTTGTTTCTTTGAAAATTTTTTCTACCGAAGTCTTTAGATAATCATAAGAAGTATTTGTGGGTCGTATTAAAGTTAACTATAATTTTTCTGAATTCTAATTAGTTAGAGTAACCATGCACTTACAGTCATAAAATAAATTCCTGCATTGTTTTTTTTCTTCTTTTTTATTATGCTTTAACCGGATAGAACAGGAGGATTCTGTACATTTTTGTTAGACTAATTTAACTTCAAACAATGTCAAAACCTAGAGTTCTGCAAAATCTCTTTAGTAGTGGTAAATGTGACATTTTTATTGCATTCTGTCCAGCTCAAGGAGAGGACTTTGAATATATACGAAATTGCTATCAACAGTTAAGTAACAACTCAGTCTTTCACGACCAGTTCCTTAGTGTTTGGTTTGAAAAGTAATTAATAATACAATTTGGACTTGCTGCAGAGTCTGCATATTGCTTAAAGAAAAAAGATATCTGTTGTCTATGTTTATAAATGCATACTTAGGTGTACGTCCTGCATCCAAGTTTGATAAATTGAAGGTGTACATTTACTTATGCTTGTTTTAAAACAGAGAAACAACTATTATTTTCTGATATTATAACTTTCCATTTCTGTCTGTAATTGTTACTGATTATCGTAACCATACCTGAACAGACGCATGTTAGTTCTCGCTGATGCAGTAGAGGGAGCACAGGTATCATTTTTGTTGGGTACTCATGAACTTTTGTTTTGGTTGGAAATTCATAAGATTCTGAGATGGGTTTGGTTGGTTGGTGTATGTTTGTTTTTACAGTAAAATTTGGTAGATAAACTCATGGAAACTTATGCCTTCATGTCAGATAATTAGACATGTGTCATTTGAGGGACCGGACTTTTAGAAAGCAGTGATACAGCTGAAAACATCACTATTTTTATCTAGCTAGTTGTGGGTGATTTTTGTGTTATCATTGTAGGGTATTTTTGTAGTGGTGATTCTTTTCATCATTGGCGTAGTTTGTGCAGGTTTTGGAAATACCCAGTACCCAACATTCAAATGTCCTAAAAGAAACCTGAAAGCTTCAAATGTAGAGGACAAGTCAATTTGACAGACTCCTCCTCTGTTTTGAGATACAGTATCTGTTTTCAGAGATTCTTTTGTTCCATCAAATCTAATGCAGACAGAAAGTGTATCACTGGGTGGTCTGAGGAGTTGTAATGAAAGACCATAGAAACATTTTATTTTCCTCATGTAATATTTAAATGTGGATTCCAGATAGGTTTGAAAGGTGATGCATAAGTAACACGAGTCATTAAAATCAGGTTACTTTTTTACATTATTGAATCTTAAGATCTTTTAAATAGTAATTGCATTTACAGCTGAAATGCCTACTTTGAAATCACATTTTACCGTTCAGCTATGAGTGTTCAACAAGTTGAAAAATACGTATTTAGAAAAAGTGTGACAATATCAACTAGAATAAAAAGAACCAAGTAACAAGAATTTACCTACTTTATTTTCTTCCATAGTCCCATTAAAGCACTTTCTCAAATTGATGTCAGAAATGGCTACAGCAAAATTTGTAACAGTTAAAGTTAGCAGCTAGTTTTGTGTTCTGCTGGATTAACTTTCAAAAATCATGAGTACAGTAATTCTCTTTTCCTAGTTCTTGAGCCTAAATCATACAATTGTCTTCCCCAATAAAATAAAGCAACATAATTCAAATTTTTGTGTGTGTAAATAACATCAATTATAGCATCTTCTGCTTCTCCAACTCCTTTTACTGCCTCTGTAACAAATTTAGTGTAAAATACATGGTAATCATATGGAGGGACACAGAGGTTCTGGTTTGGGAAGAATTGCTTTATGTCCAGGAAGAGATTTTTAGAAGTCTCTTAATGAACTGTACAGAGTATGCTCTTTTTTGCTGCCTTCCAACATTACTGTAAATAATAACTGATTATTCACAGAAATCAAAGGTGCCATTATAGCTCATCTAACAGTTCTTTCACGTGTTACACAAACGTCAAGTATGTGAGAGCCATTCAGTTAGTAAAATTTTGAGCAACTGTTATTTTCACCCCAACATGGTTAAAAATGGTAAAATTCACTTTGCTATAAGGACTCAGTGTTTAAATGTATGTTGCTTTAAGTTAGATCTCAGATTTTTAAGATTGTAAGTCCTGGTCTCTTCTCTCCTAGTGCTACTTAATATCAGTTAAGGCAGGAGAAGTTCCAACTCTTTGGTTTTTTTCAGTAACAGTTCTGAGATGACTATTCATAAAAAAAATTTTATAATCCCTACATACTTCCAAAAAATATTCGCTACTTTCTGTAGCCATGTAATGCTCTCTGTAGTGCTTTTGGAAAAAGGTGAATACTTTTTATTCAGAAAAAGTATTTGTATTGTAGCCCTCTAACTTTATTTAAATTTCACCTTTTCCTGTCCAGTTTTTCTGCAACTCATTTTGTCTCCTGCCCTTTTTTATTGGAGAATCTGTTTCTTAGTTGGAAAGCAGGCTTGATGAGCTTAAGCATCTTGTTGCCTCATGGTTAATGCTTGTAATCTGATGCAGTGGTTTTGGTAAATTTACTTCATTACTCTGCTTCTTTCTCTTTGGTAAAATACCAGTTGCAAAAGCCAGTCAGAGATGCTTTACCTGTAAAGAAATATCTGTTCAGTGCCATGTTTTGACCTCCCTCTATTTTTTTTTTCCCTGCAGGAATGGTGTGGTCAGATGTTAAAAGGCTCTGGTATGATGGTTTAGAAGACTTCTTGGAAGAATCCCGTAATCAGCTTAGCTTTGTCATGAATTCCCTCTATTTGGCAACTTTTGCTCTCAAAGTGGTTGCCCATAACAAGGTGGGAACCCATCTTCGCAGACCCAAATCTCCTCTGGGGCTGACTGTGCAGATAGACTTTTAGTACGTTGCAACACAATATGTGAAGATGTGTTATGTGGTGTGTTCAGAGAAGGTGTCGCAGTTCAGCCTCCTGCATTAGTAGTGTCCTGCTATGTGGGTACAGTTCAGGCTTCTAGGTTAGGTGTTCTTTGTGGTGTAGGCAGTGTAGTTGTCTTGGTCTGTAATCTTGCTGCGTTTAGGCTTCAAAAGAGAAGACGATGAGGAAAATGTGAGTTAGAAAGCACATCAAGATGCATCCAAGTACTCGGGGACCCAACAAAGCCTTGTAGAAATTGGCTGGTCTTCCAAATGCCTTTATTTTTATTTGGGGAAATCTTCCTGTGCCACTTATCTGTGTTTGATTCCATAGATCAGTGCTGTGCAGGTGGCTGACAGTAATCTCTGTGTTTGGATTGCCTACAGCTTTTTGTTGCTGAAAGTTGTATTTAGCTTGTGATTACATACACTCAAATGCCATGGGTGGTTATGGGGTTAACTTTTTTTTTTGTTTGGTGGTTTTTGGTTTTGTTTTTTTCTAGTAAGGAAAAAAACCCCAAAACCTTAGAGGAGTCTGGCCCATTCTCCAGGAAAAGCCATCTGGTTTTGATTGAAGATACGTGTTTTGAAAATGATCATTCCCATTCTTTTGAGTGCACAGTGCATGGCAAGCTGCCAGGCTGATTGAATAGGAGTATTTTAGCAAAATCCAAGCCAGCGCGGTAGCACCATTATTTTGTATTGCAGACTATGAGTTGACATCTGTCTGGCAATTGGGAGGGAAGTAAACAGGTTCAGTTCTTCCCAATTTGGTGTTTGACTCATTTCTCTCTCCTTGCATTGATTCAGAATGCCATGTTGGGCTGCCTTCACAACCTTTTGCTTTGCAACCATCGTGTCTGTAGTAGGAGTTCCTTTGCCAAGATGAGCTCTTTGCTACTGCCCCGTGTTACAGTCACACGATGGTTTTGTTGACTTTTCTATTGCAAAATTTATTTTTGTAGTTTTTAAATTATTTAGAAAACAATAAAAATGCTTGTCTTTTTTTTTTTTTTTTACATCTTAGGTCCTTATTTTAGGCACTGAAGCTGTAAGAAATAAAGGAAGAGTCTTTGTAGCGGAAGGATGTGTACATGTGCAATTGCAAAGTATAAAAACATGTTTATCTCTGTTTCTTGCCATCTTTGTGCAGCACACTTTCTGGCAGCTACTTTAAAGCAGTTTTGAGTTCCTTGAATGTCCATTTTGAGACAGCAGAAGCTGGTAATATAAATGTAGAATGTTGTCAGCAGAGCCAAATGTTAAGTATTTGTGGATATTCTGTTAATAGTTGAATAGTACCTTTAAGGGTGTGTTTACATCAACAGCTTGTCTGTTCTCCGTAGTCATTCCTAAAATCTGTTGAAGCAACCCCAGGACCTGAGTCTTTCTAAATCTTCCTAAAACTGATTAAGACCAGCTGTCACCATGCTTGTCTTTTGGGTGTACATTCATTTTCTTTGCAGCGTTTTAATGTTGTTTTGATGAAGGCCTGTTGCACTGGACAACACACATTTAAAAAGTACACTGGTCCCTATTTCAACAAACTGTGCAAAGCGGTAGAGGGCAAAAGCAGAACAGGGGAATAAATGGTCTGCTGAGCGAGTGAGAGCCAGAGTTAGGTGTTGAATATAAATAATCCAATTTCTGGCTCCCTCTGGAATGATCTTTAAAATACCTTTGTCTATAAAGAGTGAGATACCTGGAAGAGGTAAGTCACCTGTGAATCACTTGTATTCATTTCTCTTGGGCTGTTGCCTGCTTTGGAGGCAGCAGTAAGAAGCAGTTCATTTGTGTATTTGTGCTGTCAGTGATCGCAGTTTGTCCTTTTTATATTGCAGTTTCACGATTATGCTGAAAGGAAGGACTGGGATGCATTCCATCCTACTCTAGTGGCAGAAGGTCTTTTTGCTTTTGCTAATGTTCTTAGTTATCTGCGTCTCTTCTTCATGTACACAACCAGCTCTATTCTGGGACCACTTCAGGTAACTATTATTACTGCTTGAGAATATGTTAAACTAGATTTTAATTTGCTATGAAGTGATCTTATCGAAAATTTAAAATGAAGAAATCAGAGTAAAAAAGTCAGAACGTAAAAAGTAGAAAGAAGTAGTATTGAAGTTTGTTTTTTCAATCTGTTATGTGAAACACGCTGAATTACATGGAAAAAAGGTAAGAAAAAGCATTGAAGACCCAATGTAGTTCACTTTCTTATAGTATTTTTTCCATAACTGTACCTATACTGTCTTCTTGTTTGCATCTGTTAACTTAACATACTGTGTTAACTTAACATACTGTCTGCAGTCTGAAAACTGTAAGGGTGAGGTTCTTCCTGTGAAGTTCTGTTCAAATAATCACCCTGACTTCTTACCTCTAAAAGACAAATGAATGAGATGTGTAGCCAGGAAGAGTACTCAAAAGCCTTTCAGTTTGCCTGTGATCTCAGATCACTAGGTCTTGTATCCAGGTTTTAGGATCGAACTGAAAACCTTCAGCTTGAAATTCAGCCCATTTTAATGAGCAGGAGTACTTACTCTTGCTGCACAAATAATTATCTTTTAGAATATTCTTGTTTCATACAGAATAGTCCTTTGAAAGGGAAATGAATCACTTGTTAAATTGGTCTTTTAAAAATCGTCGTGAAAAGTGCTTTAAAAAGAATGTTCATAGCTCTTGCAGTCAATTTAATGTTATTGGAAGATGCCTGTTTCTCCTCCCAGGGTTTTGTTTGTTAGTTTTACTTCTTGCCTTTTTCTCTCTATTCCTGGCCATGGTGGTGTTCGCTATTTTTATATTTTTTCTTTTGTACATTTTTTAACAGGAATGTACTTTCATGCTTTGAACAAAATACCAAAGTCTTGGTGTTGCTGTAAGCATTAGGTGTGTTGTACAAATTGATTAACGCTGAAGCCTTTCCACATTCTAAAGAGATACGTTGTTTAATGTGCGTATTTATTTTTGTGCTAGGTCTTTCATGAGGTTTTTATTAGGAGGCTGTGTTATGAAATTTTCCAAGTAAATAAAAACAGTCAACAGTTGCCCCATTCAGGACACACTGAAGCTTATGTTATTGCTCTTGGCCAGTACTTCTTGTGCAACAACTCATACAGTATTTTCTGAAAGTAGGTCACAAAGTTCAAATGGTGGTGATCAAATGTGGCATGGAAACCCAACAGTACATGTGTGGGAAGGCAGCTGCTATGTTCTCTTGGCTGTTAATGTTATTTTTAAGCATTCCGTTACTTTACCTATTGATTACTAAAACCTATTTGTAAGTCGGCTATTTTTGGTGGTTTTTATTAGTAATACAGTATAGAAGTAGCATTCCCCTTGACTAGATCATTAGAGTTCAGATGCTTGGAAGCTAAATGCTTAGAAAGGAACAGGATGACTGTGTGAAGAAAGCAGCTGGTATTTGGGCTTATTACACACTATTCCAAACAAAATAGTTGGGGTGGTTTGAACTTTTTATGTATTCCTGTTTCATCTGCTTTGTGTCTCTCTTGCCTATGACCAGGTAAATACTTTGTTGTTGTGGTTTGGGTTTTTTTCCTTTAAAAGGAGAGATGTGATGAAAATGTGGTGGGGATTATATTCATCCTCTGACTAAATGATATAATTACTGCAGAGCTTTGCCTGCAGTTGCAGGTTCTCTGTGTCTGTGGCAAACTGCTGTGCAGCAGGGGCACTCGGGGGGTTTCAGGCAGCGTGGGAGGGAGAAGGAGCTGGCGCTTCATCTCCCAGTAAATTTGTACTTGCAAATCACTGACTAGTGATAACAATTCCCGACTGTGATTTGGTACAGATTGTGATTCATATGGGATTAGGCTTTCCACACACTGATTTATATAGAGGATTAGGTTTACCTGACCCCATTTTGTGTATTTGCATTGTTTGTTACAATACATTGTTCTCTGAAGCTAGAGGAAGGGTAATTTAAGTGCTGTAAACAGTTTATGCTGTGTCTGTCAAAATTTGTGCTTAAGGCAGAAGTCAAGGTCTTCTCTGCATTGGAAAAATGCACAAACATAATATTTTTTATTTTTTAAAGATGCTGTGTTTTTACTTTGCAAACTTCTGCATAGGATGTTCTGAAATGGAAGCTAATGATCTGACTTCAGTGTCATAGCTTCTATACTTCACATCCTTCAACTGGTATGTGCTTACACAACTACATATCATGTATATTTTACATCTTACACGAAGCATACAGTGAATTAATCCTGTGTTCTGCATATAAATGAAAAATTAGGTGTGCGCATTGTTGCTTATGATTAATTGAAATATAAAATCTTATCAAGTGATGTTAAGACTACTTAAATTGCCTTTTAACATCTAGATTTTTTCACTGAAAAATAGTACCAGGGTACCTCCTGATTTTTGAGGGCTTTTTAGCACCTTAAAATTTAAATTAACATTTCAAATGTAAATAGATTTTTTTTCCATGTTTTAGAGGCTCAAGGAGAGAATGCAAGCAAATAACTACACGTTTTACTAAAATTGGAAATAAATCTATTTCACAGATTTCAATGGGACAGATGCTACAAGATTTTGGAAAATTTCTGGGCATGTTTCTTCTTGTCTTGTTCTCATTCACAATTGGATTGACACAACTTTATGATAAAGGATTTACTGTAAATGAAGAAAAAGACTGTGCTGGGATTTTCTGTGAACAGCAGAGCAATGACACATTCCATTCGTGAGTTTTACAGCTATGAAGTAGCTTTCTTGTTCTAGCCCTTTAATCAACCTAGTGATTAAACAACACTGCAGTTTTTCGCTGCACTTAAATTTATATTAAATGACCTCACTGTTGGTGTTTACTGTGCCTAAACAGGTTTTTTTCTCCTTGTTTTTGTAGGTTTATTGGCACATGTTTTGCTCTCTTCTGGTATATATTCTCCCTGGCACATGTAGCCATCTTTGTCACACGTTTTAGCTATGGTGAAGAGTTACAGTCTTTTGTGGGTGCCGTAATTGTTGGTACCTACAATGTGGTGGTTGTGATAGTACTAACTAAACTCCTCGTGGCAATGCTTCATAAAAGTTTTCAGCTGATAGCAGTAAGTGGTTTCTGATTAATTCCCCATAATTTCTAGCTGTATCCTTAGGTTTTACACAAATTTCTTCCAATGATGTATAACCTAATCTACAGCCTTGCAAGGCTGAGCTCTGTCTCTGAGCACATGAGGGGCGTCTTTCCTTCAAGTATGACCTTTTTATTTACTTTGGCCCAAATAAAATGGGCACTTTGCATGTTGAAATTTTGCAAGGCTTTCGGCCCTCTGGGAATTGAAGAATTTCTCTGTGTAATAAGTGTTCAAGTGAAGACACTATTCTTGATAAGGTGGGGTGCTTGGACATTTGGTATGGGATTTATAATTTCCTAGCTGAGTTTGGTATTTAGAGTATATAGTGATTGAAGAGATTTGTTTTGTATTTGCATTATTTAGTATAAGTAACAAATTTATTAAAATACTATCTATATATTAAAAGACTATATAATCAAAAGTAATGGATATTTTCTAAGATATGAGGAAAAAGCTTATGAAATAGCCTGTTAATATTTTTGCTTCTGATCTCTGTTAATGTTTCTGCTGCTTTAGAATCATGAAGATAAGGAGTGGAAGTTTGCTCGTGCCAAGCTTTGGCTTAGCTACTTTGATGACAAATGCACGCTACCTCCACCTTTCAATGTTATTCCCTCTCCCAAGACTATCTGTTATCTTTTCAACAGTCTCAGTAAGTGGATCTGCTCTCATACATCAAGTGGCAAAGTGAAACGTCAGAACAGCCTAAAGGTGAGAAATGACTGGGAAAGCTGTAGGCTCCGTAGCTGGGAAAGTGTTGCTTGCTAAAGTGAATCAGCAGATTGCTGCATGAATCTGCCTGTGAGTGCTGCTGAGATAAATAGGATCTATGGAATAATGTATGTTGCATCTAAAATATAAGTAACAGAGGTACCTCTGTCCTCCTAAGTAAGATGATACTGCCTTTCAGTTTGGGGATTTTCAAACCCCTTCCATCCAGCTCCCAGTTCCCCCAGAAATAGTCTGGAAAAATGCACTGATTGATTAAATATTCATAGAAACCTCAAGGAAGTGTGTGCTAATCACAAAAATGGTGAGGTTAGAGTATTCTTTGGGGAAGGTAATTGGTTTTAAGCATGTTAGAGAAGTGTCAAAATGAATAACCAGAAGGGATCACTGAAGCCTGTCATTGTGGCAGGAGGGAGATATTTTTTTTGTTAAATAAACTTTTTTATAGTACCCTGTAATTATGCTTACTAATTTTGCATCCTCTTGCTGACAAAAATAGCATTAAATAAACTAAATTCAAAGATTTTATGGAATGTGTGTTGAGAAACTTGAGGATTATGGAGCTCGTACTTATTCATAGGGTGATTACTAAGCCAGCCAGATTAAAAACGTTCAGGTTTTGCTGGTAGAGCAGATTATACTTTAATTTATGTGTTGCTGGCAATTTATACGCATTGTATGTTTGTGCACATCAGGATGCATCTATGAAATAGCTTTGTTCATATTCTGTGTGTAATTGTATACAGGCTTGAGGGCTCAAAAATCACTTTTTCATAGTAAATCTGTAATGTTTGCTTAAAGGAATGGAGAAATCTGAAGCAAAAGAGAGATGAGAATTATCAAAAGGTGATGTGTTGCTTAGTTCACCGTTACTTGACGTCCATGAGGCAGAAGATGCAAAGCACGGATCAGGCAACTGTGGAGAACTTAAATGAACTGCGGCAAGACTTGTCGAAATTCCGAAATGAAATGAGGGACCTGCTTGGCTTTCGAACTTCAAAATATGCTATGTTTTACCCACGAAACTAAGGCCTAGCTTTTAAATGAAAAGCGTGTACTTTTAGATACTTGTAGGTGAAAGTGTTGACCTAATTCTGTTGCCAGACCAAATAGAGAAGATTATTGCACAAAAATACATTTGAAGATGTGTTTGCATGAGTTGCAGGTAGATGTGGAAGTGATGGAAATAAATGCAAAAACACATGTAGTCATTTCCTTAAGCTCCTCATCTTAGTGTGTACATAGAATCTGTATATAGGAATTTTTTTAATGCTTTTCAGACTGTGGCTGTCAAGTGTCAGCGCTTCATAACTAGCACAATGGATTTATTTCTTCTATTTTTGCTGCTTGTTCCTTTTTGATACTTGTTTTTTGAAGTTGAGGGAGAAGACGGGCTTTTTGAGACGAAAATCCAGCCCATCTTTATTTTTAATAGAAAAGTCAGATATAGAATAAAGGAAGATTTCCAGCACAGTTGGAAATTGTGTTTAACTGTAGGTTACAGTGTGTGTGAAGGCTGTTCAGCTCTGGAAGAGGCAGTTCTAGTGCCGAGTTTTGTATGTTACCATTGACTGTACACTAACATTTCTTCAATACAAAAAAATCACATCACCAAACCCTTCTCTTTCATGGGAACATTGAAATTTTGAATTCAAAATATATTGAACTCAGCCATTTTTTAAGTGTTTATGTTTCTAAGACAGACAATTGATTCCTGCTTGGTTTTTCCAGCGGTGCCTCAGAAATCCCTTTTGCTGTATATGTTAAGATTTGGAACAGAACTGTAAAACTAACCTGTGAAGTGTTAATGTTTAATATCTTGGGTTTGTAAAATGTGAATGCTAAGTTATTTGAATTATTAAAACCTGTGACTTATACCAGTGAGGCGGGGCACGTGCATGCTATTGTTTGCCATGCTGAATGATCCCTGTACATTTCTTTCTGTGAGAACAGGCTTCGTATCTGGCCATTGGAGAGCTGGTGGTTATAAGGGCCCGCTTTAGGCAGGTTTTACAGATCCTACTTCTAAATTTGTCTTTTTTTTCTGCACTTGTTGCCAAGCTAAAACTTTTTTTTTTTGTCAGCAACACTGTCTTTTGTGGAAACGTGATTTGACTTTGCTTACAATGGACAATAAGGGCTTTGTGGATTTTCTGTGCTAGAGGATCCTATATGGCTTTATATGCATATATATATTTCAAGTTGACAAACTGTAATTGAGAAATGTGAGACTCCTGTATTTTTCATTATGAAATAAGTATATTTATGACAGCTGAAGGATTGACAATTTTTCTGTTACGATGGTGCTCTTCTAAAATGGTCTTATGTCCAGAAGGCTCAGGTAGCCACAGTAGTCTTTGACTACAGTTGATTTTGGGAGCTTGAGAGAGTGGAGGCTTATACGGATGTTTACTTTTTTGAAGGAATTCTTATAAAACTCTTTCTTGTAAAGGTAATATATTTTCTGTACTTTGAAGTTACCTGTGTCTGAACTAGAGTTTCATACTCTGCTTCCAGAAGTCTTGTGGTATAGAGGTATTCTGGTAGGTCTTTTGGCTTTTCATGTGAATAAGAAGCTAACCTCTTGTGTTCAAAGAAGAGGATCACTGAATTTTGTATTTGGGCTCAGATCTTATGTTTGAATAATACACCAATGTAAAAACTGTGTGCTGTGTATGTTATATATATGCAAGAATGGAAGCAGACAAATAAAAGCTCTTTGAAAAATATGGTTGTATTAATACTAGTCATATTTGAAATGCGTTTTGTTGGGTACCATACTGAAAGTAATTTCTTTGTCATGTTAAAGAAAGATAGTTGATAAAATATGTTATTACCTTTTTTTTTTCCTGATGGGACCATTCTGTTAACTTTAAGTTCTTTTAAATGGCTTCATGTGGTGCCATGAAGTGATACCTGAGCTACTTCCAAACAAGCTAGGCTGGATTCTAGGTGCAGTGTTAGTTGCTTTGCACTCGACTGACACTGATGAGTTCTGCTGGGAGGCTGGATGTGTTTATCTGTGTGAAGCAGCATACTAATATAGCTGTTTCTGATAGCTTTTAATATGTTAAGCAGTCCCTCAGAGCTACCTTGGTTCTTGTCACATGGCATTGTGTTCTGCTACAGCATAGATGTGTCCTTAGGAAGAATTGTTTTATTTCAAGGCACTCAGGAGTTGAATTGGAACTGAGGATTCCAGAGTTTTTTCTTTCCTGGAATACATGCCTGTCAAGTGATACATAGCAGTGAGAGAGGTTTGTTCTCTGTAGTACCTCAACTCTATGACTCTGCACCTCTGCCTTGTTTGAAAGCTGTTACAGTCTTCCCATCTACTTGGCTACTGATGGATATGGAGTGCTTGGTACTATCTAGTCAGTCTTGTCTTATCATTTTCTCAGTTCACATGCATGGAACCTGCTGTTGCTTTCTCATTTGGCACTGTAATACTGGCTATCCAGCAGTGGTCTGCAGGTGCTGGTCTCAGAGATTTTCCTTCCTCATGCTCACAGAACAGTTCTGTACATGTATAGAGAAACAATCTTAGGTGCCTGTGATAATTCTTCAAACTGCGATGTCAAAAGCAAGAAAAGTTTGGGGAAGGTCGAGTTTACTTGGCTATAGGATTTGGAATTTCTTTGTACCAATTTTAGTACAAGTCATTAAAGCATAAAGCGTTTTTTTTTCAGACTTTTGAAAAATGTTGATTTCTTTCCTTTCATCTTAATGTCCGTTTTGTCTTGGAAGCTAACGTTTCCTAGATGAATGAAAAAAACAGATGGAAATTTTCATGCTGCCTCCATTGGCACCAGAAAGGTCATAACCATTCATTACTGAAAGCATGCTTTATGCTTTTACTAAACTGTGTTTTTACTACTATTTCTGTTGAAATTATTTCAGAAATTGTATTGCGGTTAGATAATTTTATTTGGTTGGAGGCTGGCTTTTAGATGTCTGAATTTTACAGTCACTACATCTGCTTTTAAAAACTTATAATAATTGTTACCTATGTTTTTAACTTATTCTTACTTGAGGAAACTGGCACTGCTCCATGTTTCTTGAAGTCCTGGCTCCTGTTCCCTGTCGCAGGGACTGTTGTCACTGCTTTGATTTGGGAAAGAAACTGGTCTAAAGGGAGTGTTGAGAAGAGCAGGCGGGAGCTCTCCCTTCCTACCATTTGGGAGGCGACGAGCAGGCTGCCTGACTCTTCTTGTCTTACTGAAAAAAATTGTGTGACAGATGGGCATGTCATTGTAGATAAAAGTAGATTATTGTAGTTCAAGACAGTTTCGAGTATGATTTCCACATTGCTTCTACCCTGGCTACTGCTGAGGAATGTGCAGAGCACTGTGCATAAAACTCCTTTATCTGCATAGGAATCAATGCTGAAAATTAATTTTACGATTTAAACTGTTAAAAATTGCAAAACTACATCTGCTTTGCACACAAATATTGCTGTCATTTCCATAAAGAAATCAGTAAGGCAAAGGCCTAGCAATCCGTAAAGGGGTTAGAGCATTGAGCTGTTTGATATGAGCTGCCAGCACAGCCTTTACATGCCGTTGTGCCTCCCTCGGATTCTTTTATCTTCTGCCTCGCTACCCGTTTAGCCGTGGGAACAGACTCTGCTGCACCACCGAGCTGCACTGTGGCTGTGCCTCTTGGTATTACAGATGAGAACCGATAATTGAAGAAGAATGGCAATCCACATTCCCCCGCTGACATAAGCAGTCAGTCCTTCCAGTGGGGACTGTGTCTGTCATTACAGATTCCTGCCCACGGTTACAGATTATCCAAAGAACTCTTGGCAGGGTATTTATATACGAGGAAAGCAAGTGCTTAAAGTGATCTTAGCTTCTGTTCCACTCACATCATTTTTATTCGTGTTCAAGTTTTACCCAGTTTGAAAAGCGTGTATTTCATATCTGCTTGTGACCAAATTGTTATTCAGCTTCTCAGTTTTAGTCTTTACCTGTAATCTATTTCTGTTCCTTGGCCTTTCCATTTCAGAGGAACAAATAACCATCAACAACAGGGGAACCTGGCAAAGCTCTCTTACCACTGTAACACTGCCTAACTGTTTCTGCTCTGTTCCCTTATTCTCAAAACCAGCTACTCGTTCAACCTTCTGCATGTGGGAATGAAATAAATTAGACAGATGTGCTACTCTTTACACTGCCAGTGCCAGACTAAGCATTGCTGTATTGTCTGTTCTTTCACAGAAAAGACAAGAATTTAAACTACTCGCATGTGTACTTTACTGCCACTGAATTAATTCCTACTTTCCTACTGCCTAATAACGTTACAGTGACGTTACTGACTAGAATACAGTCATCACTAGAGAAAAGCATGGAGCTGTTTTAGTTCTCTAATTCTTTGGAGAGTAAATGCAGTTCCTGTTCAAATCAATGATTTGGTGACTTCCATGGAAAAAAACTGGGCTCTTCATCAGCAAGGAAGTATAGAGTCAGTCCTACTATGCAAAGCAAAACCCATCAAAACAGCATTTCTATGCTTAGCCTGCCCCACTTTATACATAATGAAGAATTAGTTGGGGTATTATTTAATCTTAAAATATTTTATTAAGCACAGATAATAATGCAGAAATCCATGTAATAAAACAATGTTAGAGAAAGAGCTCAGTTAAAATGAGTTATATAAATATTGCACTTAGAATTCTTATTTTACATACACAACCCCTTTAAAAAAATTGGACAGTTATAAATTAACAGCTTCCAGGTAACTGGGATTTGGTATGTTTGAGATCAGATGCTGTGCTGCAAATCTTTGGCATTAAGACTCAGGATCTGTTCTTCTCTTGGCAGGCACATGTAATGGATACCCCTTTGTACCAGGCTGTGCTTAGGTGGATGGGAGGAAGAAAGGGTGAGCATGGTCTTAGTGTTGACAGTCAGTTGTGTTTTCGTGACTTATAGTAAATGAAAATTATTTTTCAAGAGCGATGATAGAATGCAGCTGCAGAGTTTAGTTTTAACATGTTCTGTTTTTCAAGGCATTTAGGATCTTTGAGTTCTTGGTCTTAAAACTCATGACAAAGCTGTTTGGAAAGATTTTGCCTCTACCGTCTTCTTCTACCTGGCCCATGATGATGTAGTTTAAACCTAAGAAGAAAAGCATGAGATTACAAGGCAGAAATTCATGATGTGATTTTTCTAAGTATAGTTCTTTGTGTTCTCTATTCATTTACACTGTTTGCACTCTGCTACCAATGCCTTCTAACATTTTTTCCTTCCTACCCAAGTAAAGTAAATGTTCCAGGGTAAAACATGCAGATAGAAAGCACAATTTCCCTATATCCCAAGGATTTCTTTCCTGGAGTTCAATGAAGAAGTTGTATGGTGTGAATATTAGAATGGTTACCTTTAAAGATACAAATTTAATTAGTTAGCATAATATACAATAAAGAAAAGTATATTGTCAATAAAGTTATAAATTTTGTATTTACTTTCGCTTAGTCATTATTAGCTGGAATTGGTCTAAGTGTTTGTATATGGGAAATATATGTGACAATATTTAAAAATATTTATACATAAATACAGATATTTGCTACTAACATGTATAGTAAAATATATTGACTGATGTAATGGTTGGACTCTTCCAAACTGGTTGTTCTATGATTCTATGAAATACGTCCTTTCCCACCTTTGCTGCGCTCGTTATGCCATAAAGTGCAGTTAGGTAAAAATCAAACAGATACATAGCTAAGTGTCTACTACATAATTAATTATGAAGCAGGTAGTCATTAAATGTAGACTGTCAAGTGAGTCTGAAATACATTAGAAATGTAGTATAAACACTGGATAACTTGGCTACTAACACTCAAAGTGGAATGTGTCTCATTAATTTTGGATACTTTCTCAGTTCCTCAGCTTGTAGGATAATGCGCTTAAGGGACAATGCACTTGAATCTTCTCATTCCCTTTCCCTCTCCCAAAGACACAAACACTTTCTAGATACATAGAGGCAGTCAAGCAAGCAAGGTGGGTTTAATGTGCAAAAAGCCCCGGCTGTGAAAAAAAACGATGAATTTATGTATACTTTTGGCTTAGAAGAGTTTGGGGTTTGTGAGGCCTTAGGCTGGAAGGAGTGATGCTACAGGGATATAACCAGAAAAGTTTAGATATTAAGTAATGGCTATTAAATAATGCATGAATATTGAGGAAGAGAAACAGAAGTGTATGGTTTGGAGCCAGCAGTCTGCCAAAAAGGAGACCATTTGTTCCACCACAGATGTTGTTACATCTCCCAGACAGGTGTCTCATTTCCAGAGAATTAGAGGTAAAAGCAAACACTAGTTTCTAAGAAGGATTTTTCCGTGTTGGTGCTGCCCGCTTTGAATCAATATGCTTAGATACCAATAGGAGCCTGAATGTTACCAGGTTTTCTTTTGATGCTCATTGAATTACTTTGTTTCTTGTTATGGTTCCATTTCTGTTCTTCTGTTCTCCTTGTTTGCTTAGGAGGCAGAGCTGAGAACTGGTTTGTATTTTACTGAGTTACTTCAACGAACCATAGTCTCAGTATTTATTATGACACCAAATAGGAGGCCCTTTTTACATTTAACTGGAAGTTATCTTTGTTGATCTCCTGATTGCAATGTTGTTGAAGATAGATACAGAGTGGGCTTAATACTACTGGTATTTCTGTAGTAGAGACATAACTACATACAGGGGAGAAGCAAGAGGGAAACCTGCTGGGTTTGGTAATTTGCTGTGACGTGCTGCTTTCCCAGGCTTAGCATGCCACTGGTTTTCCCTTCTCAATAACTATGTGAAAACTAGCACTGAAGTATGAGCACATAAAACTGAAATTGAACTGATCTTTATTTGAGGGAAATAAATCAGATTTTACTTTGTATCACATGGGCTTAAAAAAAAAGTCCTTTGATCCAAGTGGATCTAATCCTTTATAAGCAAAACTGACGGCAATATAAACCTGGATAACCAGTTACTTTTATCTTAAATTGATTATAATGTTAGTTAATGATTACAGAAACAATTACTGTAATCTTACTGATGTTTGTGGTCATGTTTCAAATAGAAGTTGTCAAAACTGTTTTTTATAAAGACACAAAGCAACTGGTTTTGAGTTCTTACCTCTTCTGATGAGAGGACACTGCTTGCACACAGCAATAATCTTGGCACTCATACTCTTGCCCGCTTGTTGAATTGCTAAATTTCCCTCCTTATATACATTAATGATTGATACTGTTGCATGCAGACTGCCAGCCCGTGTTACAGCTGTGATTACAGTTCCAGTTATTACTAGAAGAAAAGCCATTTGATATATTTATGTTATTTTTAAAGCATAAATCTTGAGGCATCATAAAAACAGAGTAAGTGCATTAGTCCATAATAAGGAACCAAATGATACTGGAAACAGTTACTAAAAATGTGGTTATCACCCGACTGACAGGTTTTGGTAGCACCAAGTATAAACAGTTCTTAGAACGTATCAGTCTCTTGGAAGGCCAGCTCTAGGTTTTCATTGTTTCAATTAAACAGCACAATTTTATTCTACTTTTAATGATTAATTTTAAAACAGTGGAGACGTTGAATTGAAAACATTGAATTTCCAGCTCTCCGACACTCTCAGATGAGCAGCAGGGAATAGCTGATGTCCTCAGAGCTGGATTTTGATGAGCCTGAGGCCAGATATTGATACAAATGTGCTGATTTCAGCTAAATTTAGACTACATGTTAGAACATCATTATCTCCAGAAGACCTCACAGTATGAAAATAAACATATAGGTTTTTTCTAGGATGACTAGACTAATCTGTAGCCCATCTTTATTTATCACGAGATTGGTAAATGGTGTTAGGAATTCTTTCTTTGCTCAGATCATCTTTTGTGAATAAGCTGTTCTACCATAGGATCAGTTAGATCTTCAGTTATTGAGTATGTTCAGCCAGATTTATTTTCCAAATCTACATAAGACACATTTTGGGTTAGGCCTGTGTAAATTTGTGCACTATCATCCTTTAATCCAGAGCTTTTAATTAAATGGCAATGTTCAGTCAAATGAGAACTGTGGATATTAAAATGCTGGATATTGCACTTATGGTTTTAGAAACAATAAAAGTGGAATGCATGATGAAAGAGAAATAGGGTTTATTTTCTAAATTCATGAAGTCGGCAAGTAAACTTGGAATAAATCATAATTTACAAACACTTGCTTTCTTATCTCGGGATACACTTGCCTTCACAGTGCATATGAAATACATTTAGTCTTACTTATGCTGTGGAAAAGACCAAACAATTCCAAGTATTTAACAAAAGGAGAGAGTGACTTTGATTTATTATCCTGATGCTAGAGGAAAAAGAACAAGTTTTATGTAGCGTCATTTACCATCAGCCACAAGAGCTGAGGTGTGGTCAGTATGAGGAGACCTTTCCGTTTGGCTGGTTACAGACAAGTGAGATGACAATGCAGTAACTGGATCAATACTTTCCTGTAGGAGGGTGTTTTACGTTGTCGTTTGTATTTTAGATTGAGAAAGTATGTTTGTTTGAGATGTGAGTGAAGTGCCTGTTTCAAAATATCTCCGAGAATGTATTGAGCGAAACACGGATACTAATGTCAGATACACACATAAGACAGTGTAAAAAATATAGCGTATACATGAATGGTAAGTGCCAAGTGAATAATTAAAAAGAAAAAAGCTTTGCTTCCTTACCAAAGTTGCTTGAACAGTAATTGCTTTCGAGAGTCCCGCTCCTCTTACACTTCTGCTGGCACAGAGCAACTGTAGGTTTCACAACTTTTTGAAGAGCAAAAAAAGTAAATTGAAATGAGGTAATTGGTACAAATGCAAAACATTCTATTTTATAAAAGAGAAGAAAGATGAATAATCCTGATGTATACGTCAACTAGATCTGATATTGCAAGGAATGAACATCACAGTAACAATATTCCCTTTCTCTGCTATCACCTCCCATCATTTTCTTTCCACATGTCACAGCTACAGAGCTGCTTGAATCACCCTGCAGAAAGGGATGTAACAGAACATTGAAATTTGATTGCAGCAGCATCTGCAACATGTGACTGACTGAGTGGTGTTGTCCTTTGCCGTGTAGCCTGTAGTACACTCAACATATAGCTCTGTACTACAGTAACGCTGCAGAGGGACGTGGCCTATACCTGGAATTACTGTGCTGGAAGAGATCAGAGTTCAAATTCCTGATTCTTCTTTCCTAAATTTTTCGCACAGCTTCATGGCATGCACTACTGTATAATTGTTACCGATTGCATTTTGAAACACAACATAATCAGTAATTAATAATTGTACCTCTCTTTTAATTGGATCAATTGTTTCTTTTTATAACTTCCTGAGTTTCTAAGATTCAGCTCGATGCCATTAAAATGACTTTGTTTGCAATGATATGCCCAGGACTGTTAGAGATCCGTGAGCTTCCTGGATTGCATTTCAAATGTACAGTTTAAAAATCAGACCCCATATTTTTCATTGATTTAGGGTTGCTTGGGTTTGCTTGGGTTTTTTTGTTTTGGGTTTTTTTTTTTTTTGTATTCAGATGATTCTTATTTAGTCTGACTCCTTAGAAAATTAAACATCTCCCACAGGGAAAGTGTTCTGAAGAGGAGGTTGCTACGTCTACCGAGGTGTATCTAGTCATATCCTATGTGATGTATCCTACAGTTAGACCCCCATCCATCACTTCTGCTGCCTCGATGTGTCTGCATCGTTCTTTCATACTGCTGTGTATTTCTATTTTTCATTATATGCTGAGTTGCTTTTTATAAAGTGACTTGTGTGTAGAACACAATGTAGAAATAGTACGCTCTGTTTAGCTCCTAGAACTTTAAACTAAGTGATTATTTTTCCAGTTACACTTATGCTTGGCAAGGAGCCATGCCATTTAATTAGTTTTCCTCTCTCACAGCACCAGTTGCCAGGTCAGGCCAGTTCCTCCTATCTTACTGCTACACACAGCACAACAAACCCTAAGAATTTTATGTTCCTTAAGTCTTTCAATTCAGTGTCTGTAGCAGGAAGGCAAGAAATGTAGCAGGTAGCCGAGTCACAGGCACATGTCAGTATGGTAGCTGCCAAAAATGTATTGAGCTGCTATGTTTTTTTTCTAAATTAGGATTATGTACTATAAAATACTCTTGTTTGGTCCTCTCAGGGTATTTTTTCTGCTTTTTTACTTTTGACTTTAGTAAATTTTGATTGGTGACTCTTCACTATCATTTTTGTCAGTTGAGGCTGCCTGTTGTTTGCACAGATGGATAAGGTGTTCTAGCAAAACGTAAATTGGAGAACAACTGAATTAAAAGTTTAGTTGCTTACCATTTTACTTCTACCCATGCTGGCAGGCAAATGCATGACTCGATCCAATGAAAGAAGAAAATAAATTACTTAACCATGGGTACTGAATTAATCTTCATTACTTTTGTTAATGGTTTGTATAGCAGTTATTTATTTCTACAAGTACTAATTTTTTAATGTAAGGTAGAGACTGAGGCAATTCTTGAAATTGCCTACTAAAGTTAAATATCTTATTAATGTCTGGAGTTCTGTGCAAGTTTGAAAAGGTCTGATTTGTGAGATAAGAAGCTAAGTCTATTTGAACTGGAGACTTCTGAACACAAATGATCGATATAAGTAAACTGTAAAAGTCTGGTGTGCTTTGTTCTTGTTTTTAAGATCAGAAATGCCTACACCATGCATAATTGATCAGAAGCTGAAAGGATTTCTTATTTCTGACTGCCTACCAAGTCCTTTTGAACACTTTCCCTCAGATGGCTTTGCATTGTTTTTATTTTATAAGGCTTTATGTTGTCATAAAAACGGATTTGGAATTAATTAGTAAATGATACATCTTTGCTGTGCACACAGAAACAGCTCACAGAGCAAAACTCAATGGCAAAACCCTGCACACAAATGCAGTGCCGGGTACCTGACAGCCTGGTTTAGTTGAGGCTGAGTGTTTGAACTAACAACTTCATAACCAAGTGCTTTATAGTGAAGAAGAGCTGAATTATTCATTATTGGAGTAGCAGTCACATCAGAATGATTCACAGGTCATTATGATTTCTTTTTTTATAACATTTATTTTAATCTATTTTAAATACCTTTCTTTATCAGTATTTAAGCACCACAGTGTCCTCGTTTCCTGCTGATAGGCTGTTGCTTACCTGACTTTTGATGTGGTTTAAGTACGAATCAGGTTGCGTGTTGCAAAAACATCATAAATAATTTGGTTTTCTGCTACAACGGTGTCTTAAATCACATTCAGGGTATGGAAACTGCAAGAATGTATCCCTTCAGTATCTCAGTAATGAGGTAGTTTTGGCAAAACCTTCAGAGAAATCCTCCTCTTATCTTTATATATGCTGTCTAGTTGTAAGTATAAAAGGAAACTTATTTTTAGCATGACATATTTCTTTATAATTTCCAATTGCTGATTTTTTTTAATAAAAATGATTCTAGGAGAGCATTATTTTGACAGGATGTCGACAGAATCCGAAGAGGGCTCAGGTGGCTTCCACACCAATTTTGCTTGGGCTTAATAACAATATGAAGGAAAATATGGTCAGAGGTCCTTTAAATAAACTATTTCCTAAAATATTTAGAACTTCTTATACAAAATAATTTTGTTCATCGGTTCTTCTATGGAATTTGCTAGTTAACTGTCAAAAATTGAGAAGAGAGAGGAAAAATCTCTCAGCTGGAACAAGTTTCTGTTAGGCTGAACTCTCTCCTGGATAGATTTTGTTTTAATAATGCTAAGTAGATTCTCCCTTGACTATAATATATTAATTTTAAGTCATGTTCTCTACATTTGAAATGTTAACAAGCCATAAAACTGTAATTTTTAATATGCTTTCCATGACATTTCTCCATAACCTTCTTCTTAGCCTGGAATAATTTATTGTATTAAGAAATAAAATAAAGCCAGTAAAACTCACTTGAGGTAGCAGGGACTGCAGTGGTAGTAGGTGGAACTGTAGTTATAGGTAACTTTTTTGGTCTAAATTTATAATGGCCAATAAAACCATCAGCTGTTAAGCTTAAGTCAGACAAAAACTGAACGAGCAACTCATTTTTCTCAGATAGAATAGGCCTGAAACAGAAAAACGAAATATTTACATTAGACAAAAAACATTAATAGCACTCTTAGGAATAAAGAGAATGCTTCCTATTAATTATTGGTCTGAACACAGTATCTCCCCCAGACTAATACTGAAATACATATTTCTTTGCTGGCATGTCAGACACTGGTGGTATGATGTGAAACTCATTCTAATGAACCATCAAAAATTCTGACTCCTGAAGGTTATGTCAATATGAGTACCTTTACATTCTTCTGTGTGAGTTCATTGAAGACTTCACTTCAATGAGAGGGGCGAGATTAATACAGTGGGTAAATACACTGAAGAAGTCCTCAGTCTGTAGTGGAGGTAAGTAAATGTTGCTTTTACTTTTTGTTTAATGCGTATTACACATTTGGAAGGCCTTAAGAGAATTATTTCAATATTGAATCTGTAATTCTTTAACAGAAACGCTAAAAATAAATTGTTTTATTATTTCTGCAGGCTTAGTCAGTGACTGGATGTTCATTCCCAAGGCCTTGGAGAGGACTTTCTTGGGATTTGAAATGTCACGAGCAAGCGCCATTCAGTGTATTAGTTTTCAGTTCATGAACTGCATCGGATTCACTGTGAAACCGCCTCTGGATGTAGGAACAATCTTACCCATAAGACTCTGTTGTTAGTATCTTTTTATAAGTCAGCTTTTTAAACTTTGCTGCAAGAAGGGGGCCTAAAAAGAAATGTCTTTACATAGAAAGTTTCAAATTGAAACAGAAAAACAGAAAACCAGAAAAACAGAAAGACAGAGTGTAACTCCAGATCAAAAGCCTAAGGTGGCTGAAGGAGACTGAAGTTAATGCATTTCAGGTGCAGTCCTACCCCTCACCAGCCTTCTAACAAATTTCTGTAGGGCTAAGCTTACTCCAATCCTAGCACTGTTGTGCTATTGCACAGCTGCTGCATGGAGAAGAAAAATCTTTTAAAAGACTCTTTAAAAAGAGTCCTACAGAATGTCTGCCTCCTCTCTGATCTCCTGAGGGGACACTACATAACCTTACAGAAGCCGGTCAAACAAAATAGTGTACAAAAAGGTCATGGTAGATCTCAGCTTGGACAGACCGAGGCATGCGCCTCCTCCCCTGCACCACAACTGGCAGCTCTTGGGAATCAAACCAGCTGCCACTTCCAAGCAGTGTAGTCACACACCTCCATGCGGATAATTAATTTCTTTAATAGCTTGTATTTCTTGAAACAAAATGCATCCTCTTCATCTTCTACGGTTACTCAGATTTAAGAAGCTTGATGGAAGAGGAACAATGGGAAAGGAGAGTTAAAAATTACTAGCCTTACCCCCTAAAAATTTACACTTTTTTTCGGAACAATGATGATCTACTACTGCTAGACCTGATTATAGAGTTAGTGTTGGGGTGGGGGTGGCAGGATGGGTTCTATTTTGGGGGATAGGTGAGTTGTGCGGTGGGGGAAGTGTTGAGCAGATTTGGGGGCAGCAATTGGACAGCAGAGCTCGTGAAAGGCTGGGTATGTTTTGATTATAGATATGGTAGTACAAGGATCCAGCTGAACTCTTTAGCTCATTACTTACTTTACCTGACTCATTTCCCCCTCAGCCACTTCCCTTCTGCTGGTTCCCTGGCTGGTCCTTTCTCACTGCTCACCATCTCCTCCATCTGTGCAGAGGCACATTCTCTCAGGCACAGACTGCTCTCCTGAGTGTGCACAGCAGGACCAGCCAGGGAACCAACAGAAGAAAAGTGACTGAGGGGGAAATGAGTCAGGTAAAGTAAGTAATGAGCTAAAGAGTTCAGCTGGATCCTTGTACTACCGTATCTATAATCAAAACATACATACTAGGTGATGTTACTGTTCAGCTATGTTCAGTTAATATTGCTATTAAACCAATATCAATAGCATTAGCATTGGTGTTATTAAAGACTATGGTAATGAGGCTTGAGGGACAGGGCAGAACACAGGTTGGAGCCAGGGCTAGTCATGGGGGCAGACAGAAAGGGGAAAACCTAGGGAGACACAAGATGCTAAGCAACTCTAGAAATTCAGTTGGAAGTAGAAAATGTCATATTTAACTTAAAAAAGAATAAAAATCTTTCAGAAGCCTAGTACAGAACTGTTAGCAAAATAACATGTAATGGTAGTGAAGTTCATGATTCAAGAAAGTTACTTACGCTGGTGGACTGTCTCCACAGTACTTCCCAATTCTTTTAGCATCATTGATCTCCCCACCATTAAACACTGCGACATAGTCGTATCTGCAGTAGTTGTCTCTCTCCACGTCAAACTTCTCAAATTTTAACTCTATTAACTGCAGGAAAAGTGTAAATAACTCATTAATGTTTTGATATGCTGAACTGATTAGTGCTGCTTATAGCAAGTGACCTCTCCATATGAAATACTAGTGGACTTCTCTTTCCTTAAAGGAAAAGTCTTTAATCCACTTGGTAATATAGTGTTTTAATCCATGTGACTTCTCTCCAGCATATAGTTCAACCTATGACTAATATTTAATGAACATTTTGTTCTCAAGTATATGCAAATAACTTCTGATAAAGTTATTTTTGTAAGTGAATGAAAACAGCATAGTAGGTGTTACACTGTGTTTAAAATACCTGTAACAAATCTGAACCACAGCAAAAGGGCTTTTATTGTTACTGTATCATCCAAGATACTAAGGAAAATGCAAGGGAAAAGTTGCTAAGAGGCATTTCACTGACTTTAAGACCAAAGTTTAAATCACTGGGGTTGCCAATGCCATGTTTACTTGATAAAGAAATAAAATAGTCAGAAACAGAACTACTGACAGAAAGAAAATTAGTAAGACTAAACCCAAGAGAAAGTAAGTCATTAAAGGAATTGTGTTTCCATTCACAGTTTCTGTAATTGTTGAGGCTTTACACGTCTTAAGTGACAATTAGTATGACTGGTATTTCCAGTACTGATGCTGTCATCTCCTTGTATTTATGTACTTCTCTACTTCAGAAAAAAAAACAGTGGACAAGAAAGCAGAAATGGAATTTACTACTCTGAAATGAAGCCTGGCAGTATAATTCTATCAGTTGTTTGCAGCAAGAGTGGAAAACACAACATAACTGCAGCACTGAAACAGAGGTAACACATGCACTTAGGCAGCTTTGTTATACGAAGCACAACAGTATTTGAATCACCTTCCCATAATACCACAAATGAAGCCTGAATGACAACATTGAATTGTGTTGATTGTCGATCTGCAGGATTTCTGTTTAAAGGTCTGTCTCAATCATGATAGTATATCTTTTAAGACTGTACAAAGAAAAAAAGTCATTTGTATATCGCATGCACTTTATTTTATTTACTGACATAGTAAAAATGGCCTTGTTCTACATTCATAATAATAATAGCCTGTTATCATGTGATGTCTTTGTTTTGCCTGGATATGTTTTTGCACTATTTGGATACATAAGGCATAATTTTTTTTTCCCATAAAGTATGAGTAACGTAGGGGAACTTGACTTCAGAGATGAGTAACTGCCTTGTTTCAAAAACCTTGTTACTGCAATGAAAAAGTGCACTTTAAATGGGAGTATGCATCTGAATAATATGCTTGTGATCAAAAAAGATGGTATGGAAAGAAGTAATGCAGCTGGGAGCAGAAATGCTAGATTCTTCCATGTGTAGGCAAATAAGCAGGCCAAAATATCTACTTTACTGTTGTTCATAAGTGCACTTGCTCTAATAAAGTATTATTTTATGACAGAATAGAAGCTTTTCACCCTCAGGAGAAGGTCCTCCGTTTTCTATAATAAATGAAGTAATTATTGGTTTGTATTAGAAGCAAAAGTGCCTTGTTGTATTGCTCACGTGCATGTGAAAGGAGAGCAGACAACAGCACACTTACTTTGGCAAATGGAGGAGTGAATCGCTTTTCATCAGCGCTTGGAGAGCCAGATGCTTATTCACCACTTCCTCAAAAATGGCTTTTGTCCCTGTCAAAATTCTGCCTCATTTGCATGCAAACAACCACTGTTACAGTACAGGAAAAATATGTACTTGGAAACTTGTAGATTTATGGAGCAGGATCTTCAAAAGGCACAGGATATAATCCCATTATTTTTATGCACATATAGCCTTTCTTAAATCTTCTCTAAAAAGCTTACAAAAAGTTTTTAGGCTTATCCAGAGATATTTGAAGAAACCAAAGTAATCTGCAGTTTACAGATAAGGTTTTAAAAATCACTGCCTATCTATAGGATTGTTAAATGACCTGTATCTAGCAAGCAAGGAATGTGGATTAAAGAGGACTATAGGAAAGACTAAGCTGACATACTGCTTCAGTTCAAGGGAGAAAATATCCTGGCAAATGGAAAAGTATGAAAGATCTGAAGAATATATTTCTCTGGGGCAGCTTTTTTATTTGGAGGATTATGGTCATGAGCAGAAGATTAAGAGGAAAGTCATTTTTACATGTAGAGGAATTTTAAAAAGCTGGATGTGGTTACGGAAAGCAACCTACCAAACATGCTTGGTGATCAGTCACTGTGGAGTTACTGCCAAGGTACAGAGCAGATGGCTTAGCACAACCACAAAATGGGAAGCTAATGACTGAGATTACCCCTACAGCATAAGAAACAGACTTGTTTGCCACATGTAGCAAATGAGCCCTCTCAATCTGCCATCACATCTCTTCAGGTCTTAATGAAGTGGTAACACGTGCTCTGACAGCATCTGTCTAATTAAGCAAGTGTGTTATGCAATGGAGCCTTCAAAATGTGAAGTAAAACAAACTTCATGAAATACACATAGATAAGCAGAATAAAATAATTACTGCTTTTAATAAATTCAGTCAGTTCTGCCTGGATATCTCAGTAACAAACTGCAGCAGCACTGAAAATGCTACAAATGTTGATAGACTTCAACCTAGCATCAGTCATCATCACATTTGGCCCCGAGATCATCACCTGTCTTAACTTAATTGTGTGATAATTTGTTATCACNAATGAGGTCTCCCCTCAGCCTCCTCTTCTCCAGGCTAAACAACCCCAGCTCTCTCAGCCGCTCCTCATAAGGCCTGTTCTCGAGCCCCTTCACCAGTTTCATTGCTCTTCTCTGGACACTCTCCAGAGCGTCAACATCCTTCTTGTGGTGAGGGGCCCAGAACTGCACACAGTATTCAAGGAGCAGTCTCACCAGTGCCGAGTACAGAGGGAGAATAACCTCCCTGGACCTGCTGGTCACACAACAAAATGATCTTCAAAAAAATTTATAAAAATCTGTTCTAAAAGCCTGACCAGTTACAGATGCCTTAAAAAGTTTAATCTAGGGATGTGTATCAGTGCACAGGAGAGGATGGACAGTGCTGAGAAAGCATGAGCCTAACTAGAGTGAGCCATGACAGGAGGGTGGGTATGGCTGGAGCGTAGGTGTGCCTGCACTCCTTGCACAGACCCAACCTGAGACGTCAGCCAGACTGCATTTGTACAGTTCCAGTGCCATATTAGCAGCATGTTTGTGTGACCGAGCTGTTGAGCTGTTGATGAGGTGTTAGTCTTCGCAGGCCACGCAAGAAGGGCCGCGCCAGACAGGCGATGGACATGCCTTACCTGGTTCTTTGGGGCGATGATGTGCCAGGAGCAGGTGACTCCTGCTGGATAGTCTCGCTCCGGCCAGTTGGGTGTTTGGAAGGACCCCAATGGCTTCTCCAGTCGTCCCCCGCAGTACTGATCCCCTGCAAGTACAGTGCATCTTGCTGACCAGAGTGCAACAGGGCTGTGGGTAACCCACATAATGGTCTTGTTTTACTACAGGGGCCTCTGAGGAAGCCCCAGCTGGTCCTGGCTGCCTCTGCCACAGCCAGTCCTGGCTGCCTCTGCCACAGCCCCATCACAGGACACAGCTGAGCCCTTCCGATCTACTGGTGGCACCTCTGGAAAAACATAGTTAATACAGGGCAGAAAATGCCAGATGGAGAAGAAGAGGGGGGTTTAAAAAAAAAAAAAAAAAAGGAGTGAAAACATTCCTGTGAACACCAGAGTCAGAGGAGGAGGTGTGGGTGCTGGAGCAGGCACCCCTGCAGCCCTGGGGAGCCGTGCTGGGGCTGACCAGCATTCCTAAAGGAACTGCAGCATGTGGACAACCCACAATGGAGCAGTTTTTTCTCCGTATCTCCTCCTCCCAGTCCCAAATTACAAAGCTCTATCAGGTATGTAATCCTTAATATAATTATGAACCTTCTTTATTATATTAATTGCATCACATCGCAGTTGTTTAATATAACTCTCAAGAAGTTATCAATACAGGAATACAACTGGAAGGACTAACAAACTACTCATCACCTGCACTGTGTCTGCCCTATGAACTGTCTAGTGTGGTATTGTGCTGAAAGCAAAAGCCCTGAAGAAGAGTCACTCATCAAGGTGATACCACCCCCCTGTGACCTCCCAGCCTCTCGCAGTTCATGACCTTCCCAAGCACAAGGCAATGCCTTCATGTTTAATAATCTCTAACAAATTTTTCTTTCTTGTGTTTTTCTAGCTGTTTTTAAACCAGTGTAGAAATCAACAACCCCTGGTTTTGTGTAAATATCCACCATTTTACAGCTTACACTCTCCTTTCCTTTGCAGCCACTTGGTCATCCAGTTTTCATATTAGAAGAAACAGTGACTATTCACTTCCCTGTTTACTTCCTCTGTACTGGTCGTGACTTTAGAGCCCTCTCCTCTTGACCTTCTCTTTTCCAGCATGAAAAGATCCGGCACAATCTCTAATATCTCTAGCATCACATCTTTTTTTAAGCATTAATTTGGTTCTCTGTGGAGCTGTACAGTTATATTTCTCTTCAACACATACATAATTGTTAATTACCTCTTTCGTGTGGTTCTGCTGCAGAAAACTTTGCAACGAACCCACTTCCAGCAGTATTGGCATCAGAAGTCATCTGCACCAACATTTTATTGCTGTTGGATACCAGGGCACCGGGTTTCACAGTGCCACAGAACCTGCCGATGCGCTGTCCGTTGGCGTGGCCATTGTATATATCCACAAAATCATATCGGCACAAGTTGTCACTTTCCAGGTCTAAATATCTAAAAGAAAGAACCACCACTTTTCCTTCTGGGACCTGCACAGAGAAAGGGAGGGAGAGATGCATCTTGAAATGTAACTGACATCACAGATCTGTCCAATCCCCTTGTTTTCATTTCCTTCACTTCTCCCCAGGTAAGCTCTTTTTGTCAGCTACACTCCAGGCAGAGCAGTTTTAAAAATCGTATTCAACCAAACTAAAGACCGAAGGATCATAGGAGGATGAGATTAATGTGTCTGTTTTAAACAAATGGAACAAGCAATTTAGAGTTTTGAGCAAAAGAAACAGCCTTTCTTATCTTGCTCAGTGGTGTCATACATTTTCATAGTTTGAAGAATTTTTAAAATTATTATTTACTGACACATGACTTTGATTTATAAATAAAATTGGAAACTTTATGTCTAATGATGTACAACCCTAGTATTTAGCTACTCGAGTGGGTACATTTAGCTTGAAGGCTGCAGTGAAAGAATTACATTAGGAAAGAATATGTAAAAGTATAAGCAGAGAGTTCAAAAGAACTGTTACTGAGGGTCCTCAATTTGGAAAAGTGTTGCTTTCTGAAATACCCGAGGAAAGGTAAGACGGCAGATTTTCTTGCAAGTTTGCATCGGTGCACAATGCAAAAGAGGTAAGAGTACAGAGAAGGATGTAAATTAAGAAAGCATCATAGTTTACAAGTAGAACATTGCCTGGGATACAGTTGCAAGATTTTAAGAGAATAAGCAGCATACTGAGAAGTGAAAACTATTCTAACAAAGAGCTCAGTGCTGTGTAACTGGACAGGAAGAAGGGAAATAGTATTTTAAAGTGTAAAAGGACTCTAGACAAGTAATTATCTGCATTCAATCCATTGCCTTGTATAGTGCTTACCTATTAAAATAACTGCAGCTGTTCTGTTTTAATGAGATGCTGCTGCTATTTTGTGCTTTAAATATATAGCGCACTTAACATATCTGCAGTAAGTCCATATTTAAAGCACTTTATTTAAGAGTTCATGAATTTTTTGCCTTCCTCACCAGTGCCTCATTTTAAAACACCAGTTTGAAATAAACTGCAACTAAATGGTTCCTATGTGAAATTGTCAGCGTTTAAATTTTGAGTTTCAAAAGTTAAAGAGTACTTCTTATGTGTAGATGGAAGTGACCAGTTAACTCACAGATTGTACTAATACAGGCAGCAGCTCTAGATGCAGTGAGAAATGTGCTGTAGGTATGTGAAGGTTACTCATGCAGCTGCTTTTATGTCCAGTGCTGATACTGATCCTGCAGCAAGACAGACTTTTGCATGAGCTGCATTGAACTGCCCAGGGCCCACGTACACCCTGCAGTCCCACTGCAATTCCTGCTGCTGGTTTCAGGGTATTTTCCTTTAATCCTTGTTCAAAGATCTCTGAAAAATGCATTCTGTTCCCCTGTGCTGACATACGTCACTAGTACTACTACATCAAAACCACGAAACTCATCTAATCTTACCCAGAAATTCCAAAGCACAATGACTATGGTTTAGGAAACTTTAAAGCCAGATGTTAGGTTTAAAACTCACGCTACTGAAGTAAAGCAAGCCTTGTTGCTGGTACTGGAAAACGACCCACATGTACACTTAGTCATTTTAAGGCCAATACAGACACATGGTTGTATCATAAGATATTAGATGAAAGCAATGGCTCCTTGAATCACTGCTCTCATAAATAAATCTCTTATTATTGCATTCACTTGTCTTTTGATCTCAATCGCTCAGAAGCATTAAGGCGTGGTCACTTTAAGAGAAAAGGAGCTACAAGGAATTTGGTATTTCTGTCAGAAGACCTGCATGTTATTTATGGTTATACTGCAAACTCTATGAGACTGGACAGATCAGTTCAAAAATACTCACTGTAAAATTAGATAAGGTTAAATTAAAGCAGCCTTTTCTGCAGAAGTATCTATGTAAAATAACATGCTCTTTTGGGGTGGAATATTCCTTATGCATAAGTTTGTACCACTGGCACCAAAGAATCCAAATGAGATGACCTGTAAAGGTTATCATGTTTTGAAACAGAGTGAGCTCTTACACCTACAGTTAAGATTGTCCAACATTTTCTGGTACAGCGTCTCGCAGCTTTGCTACAACCTACCCATCTCCAAGAATTTCCCCTTTTTACTTCCACTGTTCCTGAAAGTGAGCAGAAGTTGCTTTATCATCTTAGATTAAATAGTGTTATCAGTGCTTATGAGATTTTTTTCCTACTTTCTCAGCTTGAATTTCTTCTTTGAAGACACCTACTCCCTCCCAGAGTTTGAAGAAGGAAGTTGAAATGTGAGAGGTTGCTGGTTCTGGGGTAAGAACTTACAGAAATGCATTCAGATTTAGCCAAGTAGTTATCCCTCATGGTGATGGGTGCTCACGGACAACTTCGTTCCACAAGCACATGGAGCCAGTGCTACTCTACTAATACCAGCCCTGCAGCAGTCAGTCCTACCCCTAGGTTTTCTGCTCCCCTGTGCTACCCCAAGTGGGGCACAGGGAACCAGGACATGGGACTGACCCACGCTGAAGAGGGAGAGGATGATGTCAAAGCAGCCAAACTCTGAATTGCCAGACAACCACTTGCTCAAGTCTTGGGTTTTCTGTTTCGTGGTATAAGTAATTCTGTGCAGTGCTGTATGTTTCCTTCTCCTTTCTCCACCACTGACTATGTTGTACTATGTTGCATTATATTATCTAATTACATTTCATTATAGTTTGTCATCTCTCTAGCTTCTATTAGATCAGTCTACTTAATCTTGGTCAAGACTGTTCCCGATAGCTGAACTGAGTATCTAAGTTTTGTTTCATAACAGTTTGTAAGCAAATGTGTAGAAAAACAGCAGCCATATGATCATCAGTGTTTAACAAGGAGCCTACTCCAGATTTTAGTTGTCAGAATAATCACAGAATCATAGAATAGTTTGGGTTGGAAGGGGCATTAAAGATGATCCAGTTCCACCCCCTGCCATGCTCAGGGACACCTTCCACTGGACCAGGCTGCTTCAAAGACCCATCCAACCTGGCCTTGAACACCGCCAGGGAGGAGGCAGCCACAACTTCTCTGGGCAACTTGGTCCACTGCTTCAAGTCCCTCACAATAAGTCCTTGCTCACATTTAACTAAATTTGGGGAGATAAGTAGTTTACAGGCAAGTGTGACCTGGGGCCCTTAATCACAGTCCCTACTTACTGCCATTACTTTATAAAAGAATATCATCGCTTATTCATTTAATATTTGTCATTATTCAGAAAAACAACAAACTTGTACCAGCATGTTAAGTCAGTTAAAAGTCTGTAGTCTGGCCAGATGACATTCAAGAGTGCAGAGGATGGTGGTTCAACACTCTGGCAGCAGCTGCTGCAGCCTGTAGCTACTCCCAAGGAATCACACCCTAAAGAGAAGTGTCTTTCCAAAACAATAAATTTCTTTCTTTTCTAACATTTCCCTTTTTAAAATGTTGCAAGCTGACTTGCTAAAATCTGCCAATGTTTATCCTAAGACACTTACAATGTTGCTCCATGAGAAACACAGGGGAGAAAGCAAAGGCCAATATGACTCAGTTTTGTTTACTTCGAGCCCTGTCTGAGCCTGATGCAGTAAGATGACAGGATACCTCAGAGGAAGAATTGATTGGGTCCGCAGCTCTTAAGAAAAAATAAGAGAGGAGTCAAAGGAAGAATATGTGATGCTTCCCCTGCAGGGTGTGCCTTATTTTTCTGTTTTATCCATCCAGCTGGTATAGAGAATCATAGAATCATAGAATCACCAGATTGGAAGAGACCCACCGGATCATCGAGTCCAACCATTCCTATCAAACACTAAACCATGCCCCTCAGGACCCCGTCCACCCATGCCTTAAACACCTCCAGGGAAGGTGAATCAACCTCCTCCCTGGGCAGCCTGTTCCAATGCCCAATGACCCTTTCTGTGAAAAACTTCCTCCTAATGTCTAGCCTAAATCTCCCCTGGTGGAGCTTGAGGCCATTCCCTCTTGTCCTGTCCCCTGTCACT